>JAUPFT010000005.1:57498848-57576348 GCA_036936625.1 Parnassius smintheus behrii
CGTTTAATTTTACTTTTTATTTTTAATTCCCGACGTTTCGGGCGCTTTCCAGCACCCATGGTCACGGGGGACTGAGATGACTGACGTCCCGATGTCATTGTTAAACCCGGAGTACCTTCAGCTTTTTTTAATTATTGTTTATGGTCCGATCTGTGCAAAATGAACTGACTATGTCCTGAGGTCTGGCAGTGGTATGCTTGGGTTTAGTTTTAATTTTATTGATTATAGGATCCCAAGCAGGTGGTAGTACCCAGCCTCCTTCTCTATTGAAATTTGGATGTTTTTTTTAATTTCAATAGCCTCACGTATCATCCTTGGTAGGAATCGGTGTTCTTTCGCGAGGATTTGTGGTCTATCAAATCTGATGTAATGGTTGGTCTCAGTCCCCCGTGACCATGGGTGCTGGAAAGCGCCCGAAACGTCGGGAATTTAAAAAAATAAAATAAAAATAAAAAGTAAAAATAAACGCGATAAAATCCGTTAAAGTAGTTTTAATCATGTGCAATGTTCGCGTAAATATAAGAAATCATAATATAATAACTAGGTAATATTTGGTCGAATGTAAAATGATTTTTAGCTTTTTATTCAAATCGATGCATGAATTGCTATCTTTTGACTGTTTTTGAGGGAGAATCTATTTTTCTCGCAACAAACTAATTACAAGAAATAAAGTTCAGATAACATTTTTTATTTATAGAGGCTAACAAAAAAACAAATACTTTGAGTGACATACTTAGAAAATAAATTCATTTCGAATTTGCAATTATTCACTGAAATGTACAATACTGTGAGCATAAAATTATATTATAAAGAAGTATTCGGTTGTATTAATAATGGAAGACCCGTCCATTCACCCGACTGCTTGCGCTAATGATGCTTTGCTCGTTCAATTAGACGAATCAACGGATGAAGTCAAGATGTGTGATGAAGGCTAATCGCTTCATTAGCAAAATTTTAAGCAAACAAATATTTTATCTGCAAAACAAGTAAACAAATGTAATAAAGATATAAATTCTTTAGTGTATTATCAATAGTCAACTATTCACAGTACCGTGGGTGTCGTAAGATACCAAAAAGGGAATTTGTTAGAAACTATTTCAGGAGATGGAAAGCAGCATGCTTTTTGTACGTGGTAGCGCTACGCCGCAGCTATATTAGTAGTATAGTTGTAGCACAAACGAAGAGGTCGGCTCGACCGGGATAGGACCAGACTCTCACAGAACATCGGCGTAATATAGCAGCTTACCACTGCTTGTATTTTATTTGGTGAGTGTAGAGAACTGAGGATCCTTTTACTGGAAATGGGGCATTCCACCTTAGTTCTTACGACTAGCAGCGCATTTTTAATTTAGTTCGTAGTCGAGGATAAATGTGCATGGCGTTTGTCATTGTCGGCGCACGTCATCGCGCCTCGGCCAATGATGATGAACGCGTGGGAGCGCGGACCGGTTGTAGACTTCGCGGCAGCGCAAGCGCCTCTGTCCCTCACTCAGCGGCGAGACGCGGTAGCAGACGGGCATTTCCTTTTTTGTAATATACGTACACAAGGTTAAACGTTTAACGGCATTAAACCTAATTTTAATACAGTCCACTCATTTTATTTCTAAAGTCCCGATAAGGCCTATTCATATTGGTCCTTCGATCGCGCAAAACATTTACCAGTTTTTGCCGTAATTAACGTCGACAAGGTCAAGTCACGGTCGCCGAGCGCACTTTGAGTCCGCGGCCACGTACATTGAAGAAGGAAGTCGTTCCCGTAGCAGCCTGCGTAATCATTGAAGACGCTGATGTCATCCTGGGAGTATAAAACCGTATTTGAGTGAGTTCGTTCCAATTATATTTATTTTCCCGCTTTCTTTCCATGCCGAAAAAATCTTTTCTATATCTTTCATTGGTTACGTACCTGCATTTTTTTTAATAAGTAGGTATCTAGTTAGCTGCAGTGTTTCAAAAACAGCATTATCATTGCAACGCTTGCTTGATTAAATTTAAACTCTTATTCCGTTACAAATATCATAGGTAGATAGCCACGTTGAACAAGTTAGTGTCGATTCGTTGACCTAGACGCTGACTCATATTCTTGCCTGCGTGCAACGATCCCTTTGTTCTCGCACAGCTGTAGTTTTTTTTCTTAAAGTAATCAACGTTTTCTTTTTTGCTGTGTTCATATAAAAGTAAAATGGCAGATAATTTAAAAACTTTATTGAAGAAGCGCAGTTCGATAAAATCAAAGCTTACAATTTACAGCAATTATTTAAATTTAATTAAAAGTAGCTCTGATATTTCTGAATTACAACGTCTAGACTTAGCGGAGCGTTTTAATAAATTCGAAACCTTACATTCCGAATTTGACGAATTACAGACAAACATTGAAGTACTTGGCGATTATGCCGGGTCTGCGTTAGCTGAGCGTGAGGACTTTGACCGTCAGTTCTTCAATCTGGTGGCCATCACGCGCAGCCTGCTCCGTGCTTCGTCCAATGCTGATGGGTCGGAGGCGGGTTTCAAAGATGCTGACTCAGGTGCACATTGTTGTAATAAGAATAGCTTTGTTCGTTTGCCCAAAATTAATTTACCTCATTTTGATGGAAACTACCAATGCTGGCTCGAATTTCGAGACACATTTACGTCATTGATTCACGACAACTCTAGTATCAATGAAATAAACAAGTTCCACTATTTGCGCGCTTCATTGCTTGGAAACGCAGCCTTAGTTATTAAAAATATTGATTTTAAAGGCGATCATTATAAAATTGCGTGGGACATGTTATGTGAGCGGTATAACAACAATCGCATTCTTGTGAATAATCATGTGCAAGCTTTATTTGATGTCCATCCTATAGTCAAGGAGTCAAGTATCTCAATCAGAAACCTCGTAGATACAATTAATAAAAATGTAAGGGCACTACCAAAATTAAATCAGCCCACTCAATATTGGGACACATTATTAATATATGTCATGACTAAAAAATTTGATTTGACAACAAGTCGTGACTGGGAAGAGCATAGGAACAATATTATAAAAGATGATCCTACTTTGATGCAATTTTGTTCTTTTTTAAGTAGGAAAGCGGATTGGTTAGAGTCTGTCGAATCAAATATCAATTCTTCTCAGACTAATACTATTGTAGCTTTAAATAATAGTCATACATATAAACATTCTAATTCTAAAGTCACTCAAGTTAATAAAAAATCAGATAATAATTTTAATAAGATAAATAAATGTCCACTTTGTTCCCAGGCTCATACATTATATAAATGTGAATCATTTAGAAACTTAACTATTGAGGATCGCATAAAAAAGGCAAATGATTACAATGTTTGTCTTAACTGCCTGCGCGTCGGACATTCTGCTAAGCAGTGTAAACTCACACATTGCAAATATTGCAAAACAAAGCACAATACGCTTTTGCATTTAGAATCTAGTGAATCCAAATCATTTCCTAACCCATTGCCTTCTAATATGTCTTCTGCTTTGCCTTCTACGTCAAACATCGCACTACCAGTCAATTCCTTGCAACTTGCTACTTCTGCGCATGTTTTACTGTCCACAGCTATGGTGAACGTGACCAGTGGATCGGGTAAGAAATACACTGCGCGGCTACTGCTGGACAACGGTAGTACCGCCAATTTTGTTACACAGAGACTATCAGAGAAACTGGGTTTGTTACATCGCGGTACGAGCACCAAGGTAACGGGTATTAATAATCACATATCCACCAGTACACAGCCTTGTCACCTCACAATTGAGTCTTTATGCTGTGCCTTTACTGTAGATATCGAGTGTCATATTTTACCTGAAATTACAAAGGTTCTACCGTCTTCGTTTGTGCACATAAATCACGTCCCTATTCCTTCAGGTCTTACACTAGCAGACCCGAACTTTAATGTTCCGTCGGTCGTAGACATCCTGGTAGGGGCTGAGGTGTTTTGGAATGTCTTAAGCAGCAGAACTATAGATTTAGGGAAACATCTACCTAAATTGTGTGAAACTAAATTTGGTTGGCTTGTGTCCGGTAGTATTTCGCACCAACCTAGTTCTGTTTCATCACTCCATTGCCATCATTCCAACGTCACTCCAGACCTAACTCAATTTTGGGAGCTTGACAACGTGTCGTCAAAACATTCACTTTCTCTTGAAGAAAGAGTCTGTGAACAAATATTTGCCCAAACCACCGTTCGTAAAAATGATGGTAGGTTTGTCGTGACAATGCCCTTAAAAGAGGACCCTAGCACTTTTGGGCATTCGTATGAAAACGCAAAAAATCGTTTTCTATCCCTGGAGCGACGATTTAAGCGCAATCCTTCATTTAAAACTAAATATTGTGAATTTATGAGAGAATATGAGCATTTAGGTCATATGACTTTAGATTCTGACTGTACTTCTACTCCTGCAAACTCCGCGATCACATATTTCATTCCACATCATGGAGTTATTCGTAACTCTAGTACCACTACTCAACTACGCGTAGTATTCGATGCATCAGCCTCTACCAGTTCGGGCGTGTCTCTTAATGACATACAGGTGGTCGGTTCCGTAGTACAAGACGATCTATTTTCCATTTTAATACGTTTTCGTCAACATAGATACGTGGTCTCAGGTGATGTAGAGAAAATGTATAGAGCCATTGAGCTAAGTCCAGTCCAACGTCCTTTACAAAAAATTATTTTTCGGTTTGATCCTTCAGAACCTCTTAGAACCTATACATTAAATACGGTCACCTATGGTACCGCTTCTGCTCCTTACTTAGCCACGAAATGCCTAATAGGTCTGGCTGATAACATTGGGGATAGTCAGGTCCAGCGGGCCATACGACGTGACTTCTACGTGGATGACTTTTTGAGCGGGGGAAACACCATAGCTGAGACTGTAGCAATCGCAAAACGGGTACAATCGGTTCTATCTTCTGCTAAATTTAACTTACGCAAATGGCGATCAAACCATCCTCAAATTCTAAATCAAATTATAAACAGTAACGATTCGTATAATACTCATACGTTGCATTTTTATGAACAGGGCTCAAATTCATCTCAATCTAAAACTTTAGGTCTTAATTGGGCCTGCGATTCTGATTCCCTTACTTATACTATTAACATAAAGTCAACCACTAAAGTCACTAAACGTCACGTTCTCTCAGTTATCAGTCAGATCTTCGACCCATTAGGCCTCGTAGGTCCATGCGTTGTCGAAGCGAAAATAGTCATGCAGCGTTTATGGCTACACAACTATGACTGGGACGACGAAGTATCGCTCGAGGTCAGAAACCTTTGGTCGACATTCCAAAATACAATAACATCTTTAAATAATTTAAAGATTCCTCGTTGGGTTTTGCGTGAAGACTCGAGTATGCATGAAGTACACGTATTCACCGATGCGTCCGAAAAGGCTTATGGCGCATGTGTGTACATTCGGTCATGCAGTAACAGTAAATCTATTGGCGTAAAACTTCTCGTTTCTAAAAATCGTATAGCGCCCATCAAGCCGTCAACAATACCAAGGTTTGAACTGTGTGGAGCTTTGTTAGGTGCCAGGCTGTGTACTAAAGTTCAGGAAGCGCTAACTTTACCCATTCACCGATGTAGATTCTGGTGTGACTCAATCATAGTCTTGGGTTGGCTCTCTACTCCAGCCAACCAATTAAAACCTTTTGTGAGAAATAGAGTCAACGAGATACAGGAGAGCACTAGTGGTCATACCTGGAGCTACGTACCGTCGAAGGACAACCCGGCGGATCTTGTTTCCCGTGGTCTTAAGGCTGACGTTATCAAGGATACACCTCTCTGGTGGTCCGGACCCTCTTTTCCGTTGCGTAATGAAAGTGAGTGGCCTAAAATGCCAAACACAGAGAAACATGATTTGCCGGAATTAGTAACTCATTTCACATGTAGTGATAGCGACCATCATGTTGTTAGTAATCATTCACATTCAACCATATATTCATCTATCATTCATCGTTTATTAGAAAAATATTCTAGTCTTCCAAAAATTCAAAGGGTGTTTGCATATGTACAAAGATTTATATATAATCTAAAAAATAAAGATAAATTGTGTGGCGATCTTTCCGTAACAGAACTCCAAGATTCGTATAATGTAATAATACATTATTCACAACTAGAAATGTTTTCTGAAGAATTTCATCTTTTAAAATCTAAACACAAATTGCCACGAAATAGTAGACTGCTTTCTTTAACTCCGTTCATTGACGTACATAACCTCATCCGCGTGAGCGGGAGGCTCGATAACTCCCCCTACGATTTCAGTGTAAAACATCCCATAATAATATGTAGTAAGCACATACTTACTAAGCTTATATTTCAAATGAAACATTTAGCTCTACTACATGCCGGTCCTCAATTACTATTGTCACATATAAGGCAGACTTATTGGCCTATAGGTGGTAGAAACCTTTCTAAGAATGTCGTGAATAAATGCCTTAAGTGTTTCAGACATAAGGCTCAAAGCGTTCAGCCTATAATGGGTCAACTACCTCAGTCAGGAACTCATCTTGAATTTCCATTTTTAAATTGTTATGTTGACTACGCTGGGCCAGTATTGGTAGCCGATCGTAGAGGTCGCGGCAGCAAACTTACAAAATCTTATATGTGCATTTTTGTTTGCTCCGCAGTGAAAGCCGTACATTTGGAGCTCGTCACCGACCTCACCTCTGAGGCTTACATGGCCGCTCTAAATCGTTTCGTGGCGCGTCGAGGCAAGCCTCAAAGCATTACGTCCGATAACGGGACAAATTTAGTAGGCACATAAATTGAAATGCATAGGTTCTTGCAGTCATCGAGTGTTGCATCTGAAATAGCACAACAGGGCATCGAATTTATTTTCACGCCTGCTTACAGCCCACATTTTAATTCACTAGCTGAGGCTGCTGTTAAATCTTGCAAGCATCATTTAAAAAGACTCTTAAAGCTTACCCATTTTACATTTGAGGAGATGGCTACTTGTCTTACGCACATAGAGGCGGTCTTGAATTCGCGCCCTCTTACTCCTCTCTCTTCAGACCCTAACGATTTTTCGGCACTTACTCCCGCTCATTTCCTGATTGGACGACCACTCTTATCTGTACCACATGCCTAGGTGACTGATGCCAACATCACGCGACTGGATCGCTGGAGGAGAACACAGTACATCAGACAGCATTTCTGGAGCCGCTTTCATAATGAATACATCTTTCTGCTGCAGGCCAAATCCAAGTGGTTTCATTCCAGAGGTGAAGTGAAGCCGGGGTCTTTAGTTCTTATCAAGGACAAAACAACACCACCGCTGCTCTGGTCCCTGGGCCGGGTCATGACGACCTATCCCGGCGTAGACGGAATCACGCGAGTGGCTGAGTTGAAGACGAAGCGAGGTATCATTCGTCGTGCTGTCAACTGCATCTGCCCTCTACCAATTGAAGAATGAAGACGTCTCTTCAACCCGGGGAATATGTCGGCGCACGTCATCGCGCCTCGGCCAATGATGATGAACGCGTGGGAGCGCGGACCGGTTGTAGACTTCGCGGCAGCGCAAGCGCCTCTGTCCCTCACTCAGCGGCGAGACGCGGTAGCAGACGGGCATTTCCTTTTTTGTAATATACTTACACAAGGTTAAACGTTTAACGGCATTAAACCTAATTTTAATACAGTCCACTCATTTTATTTCTAAAGTCCCGATAAGGCCTATTCAGTCATCCTTATCCTATTAAAAAAGCATCTTTCTTATAAAAACTCCAAAAAGGCGGGATGTAGTTGTGTCGTGGTTACGGCTGTGAGTTTTATGTGAATCAAAACCAATCGGAAATTATGGGAACTGGCTAACACCTTAAAGTAGCGGTGTTCCCGCTTGCGATGCATCAAAGTCATCACTCAACGTAAATAAGTATTTGATTCTTTAGTTATTGAGTAGTGTAATAGAAGTGTAGATGTAGCGGATATATTAATGCCCTCAGCGTCAGTGTATCATTTTTGCACACTATCGTGTACAAAAATGATACACTGGCGCTGAGAGTATTAAGTAGATGCAAGATTTTGCTATCATCAGTTTTCTGGATTGCCTACGATTATGTAAACAAATTTAAAGACGTAATTACATCGAAACGGCAGTGTTCAGCCCGATTACCGAGCGCGGTGACTTTCTCATTGCTATGCCACTGCGCCACGGTGCCGTCTAGTTGTGGCACTTTTACACCTTACTTACACTAGTTTAGTGTCACAGTTCAGAAAACTATGATGAACTTTAGGGTTTTGTCAAGAAAAAAATCGCTTTTAGCGATGAGATCGCAATTAAAAGCGACATTAGACTAATTGCAAGGTACGGACTGCGAACTTAAAAGGTTAAATTCGCCATTCGATTACTACTGTGAGTTAAATTCGCCACTCGATTACTACTGTGAATCACTCCTAATACAATCATTTTCAGCTTACCAGGTGTGGTTAAGGGAATATCAGCAATGTTAATAAATAGCATTGCTAGTTTAGTAGTATTTAAAATTATAGAAAAATATCTATCTTTCTATCAAATTTTTAGTTAGAGATCGTTAGAACGCGTACAATTATTTTTACTTTTAGTCATTTCAGGAGGTCTTATCAAGGCATTAAATCCAACATAGTTGATAAAAAGAGTCCTTGAGGAATAAATTTTTATTTTAGCAAAGAACCAACTCTACTAACGAGGTCGAGATTTGTGTTATTTCTTACAATTTACAATAACATTCCAAAGTTATAATCCAGCTAGTTTTAGGTCATTTACTATGAAATTGTAACGAACATTTTACTAACCCAAGTGCATTTTATAAGTTGATCAACTATTATTCCTGAACTTGTTAATCTATTTATCTGTAATGGTTTTCCTTTTAACTACGTTATATATACAACTATCTTGTTTACTTTCGTATACAAGATGACCATTTGGTTTAGTGGGTAGAGGGCGGAAGTGAGCCCCCCTTCCCGCACGTGACTCTTATGAAAAATACCCCTACAAAGCTGAATAGTTCGCATTATTTCATTTTTCCACACCCCCAATGTTATAGAAAGATTTATCTAACGATATCCCGGGTAAAAAAATCTTCCTCCCTGTACCCCATAACCAAAATAACCCATAACCCAAAATAAAAATGTATTTAAATGTTAGGGTCGGTCATGGCAAAACTATAAGATTTCCTTGTTGGTTAACTATGGAACCCTAAAAATGGTGCAAAATGTTTAAAAAGGTAGAGCATTTTAATAATAATAGCATTTTAATTTGAAAAGGGATCGACGGATTGTTTTCTTCTTCGTCCCAAATAAGCTTTTATGTAACGAGGGCCGAATCGCCTGAACCCTGACATAATCAAGTTTTAACAAAATGAGTAAAGATTTTCGTCTTCAAATATTAATGTACAAAATAAGTAAAAATAAAAATTAAGTTATAATATATCGTGCGGTACTATAATACTGAAGTGACAAACAAAATTACAGTCACCGGATGGTAAGAGGTTTTTGCAGTCCATGGACACCTGCAACTAACGTCAAACAAACAAAATCTTTATTTGTCGCCCTGTGCTCTCTTTATGTATCAAATTAACAGTTATTATAATATATTTATTTAGATCTTTGAAAATGTTGGCAATTCAGTTCAAATTTATCATCATCTATCCTTCAGTCTTCCCTTCTGTAGAGTAAGAGTGACAAACGAGAATACAACTCTCTTGATGGTAAGTGTATGCTGTGGCCCATGTACTTCTACATCTGTCGTCAATTGAGAATAAACCGGCGGTTGCGTTGTCACCCCTGAGGGCTAAGATGCAATGCTATTTCAACAGTAAAAAGGATCTCCGGTTCTCAACACTCGCCATACGACACTGCATCATTAAGCTGGTATTCTATGAGAACGTGGTCCTTTCCCGGTCAAGCCAAACCATTCCTGCTACAACCATAATATGGCTGCAACATTGCTCAACCACGTGGTACAACTTGATTCTTTGACACTGATTACACATGGCACAGGACTTACTATTTTTTTTATTTATTTATTTATTAATTTATTTCAATTAACAAGGATCAAAGGGTAAAATAACGTTCATTAACATCTATTCTAATACTAAAATTATAAATCATTACTAATATTAATTATATCAAATGCGTAAGTATTTATAATAATATCTAAAATAAAATAAAAATTTAATAATAATAATAATTTGGCGTAGGGAAGTGACGACCCCATCGCCCGCTGACGTAAGGTTATGTGACAAAACCACTACGTCAGCGCAGTCAGTTAGCATCTTGCCAAGAGGTGTTAGTGCCGTGCCTCGGCAAAAATTAAAGGCGCAAAGTCCCGCTTGTGCACATGGCCCCACCATAAAACGGCGCCGGGTCTGGGCGTCTCCCGTTAAATGACGCCCACTTTTATGGATGATGGAATATGCAAAAACGCGCAAAGGGCCGCTGCCTGGAGGTCGCCAGGGCGCGTCTGGTGCTGGCGCTAGACGGGACAGCATGCGAACGAGAGGTGCTGCACGACCGCCCATCAGCCCCTCGCATCCATCATCCCCACCAGCTGGCTTGGTGTCGGCAGGGTCTTCGCAGGACCAGCAATCGGCACCCGCCACTGGTGGAGTACGCCGCATGCGATGGACAACCGAAATGAATACTAACGCATTGCGGGCGTATTTTAGGGCGAAAGGGGGAGAAGTTGGAGGTTTGGCGTATCGGGCTAGGATTCAAATTCAAATTCTTTTATTGCATAACTTAATCTATTACATAGCTTATTGTGGTTGGAGCTTCCTTTTAAGCAAATGATTTGCTTGTACTAGGAAGCACCGCTCTTCCAAATAATGGGTATATAACATTAAGTTGAGGTGAAAAATAATAAAAATTAGTTATTAAATTCTTGAAGTGTAAAATAATACAGACAGATTATTATTATATTATTGTACGACTTTAAGTTAAAAAATATGGTGTGTGTGTGTGTGTGTGTGTGTGTGTGTGTGTGTGTGTGTGTGTGTATGTGTGTGTGTGTGTGTGTGTGTGTGCGTGTGGGTGCGTGTGTGTGTTGTAAGTATGTATTGAATATGTACCCTTGTAAATTATCTTTATTATGTGGAATATAACACATATTGGTTTATTGGCCCTACGACTGTTGTAACGTTGCACGTACATGTATGCATAATTATAATTAAACGGTTTATTAAAATTAAATAAACATTTAATAAACTAAATAAAAATAAAATAAAAGTTATTAACAAAAATAATTCTATAATTAACTTAGGTATCCTATTAATAAAACAAATCAGTAAACTAAAAGAACGAATTAAATAATAAATCAAATATTAAAATATTGTATTTCGAACAAACACCCTGACGCTTCGTTACTCTATGCGCTTTGCAACTCTCGCGTCAGAGTTTTACCCGGCCGGTATTATTCCACGGCGTCGCGCTCCCGATCATTCTCCGCCCGAGCGCCCTGGGAGGCGCACACTACCACTGCAGCCGCGTTCACAAGCTCTGCTTTGTGTCCTCGTACGCGCTTGCAAATTTTAATCCCATTTTGGAAAAAGTTTAAAATAATATAATAATTCCGGCACTGTGGCCGTATAGTTTTTTCGTTAATTCTCGTCACCGAGACCTCCGTATCGTCTTGCACCCCGTAAGGGTAAGTGTTGAAACGTTAGGTACCTAGTTTTAAGTAGTGAAAGTGTTTTATAGGTAGTGTAATTTGATCATGCCAGGCTATTTGCTTTTAGCTATTTAATTGCCACGTTATTAGTGTTATTTGCATGTAAGTAATGTATGTAGCCGCTGTGCGCGTTGGAAAAAGTACCGTTACAAAATGGCGTCTCATACATTTCGCACCGCGATCAAATATCGCAAGTCACCATCATGTTTCAACCAATGCACAGCCTAAATTAGTTATCCTGGTACATTTAAACAGTATTTTAAACTTGCCGTAATTTTAATTCATGTGTATTTTAATTTGCGCCTCACCGCTATGACGCTTGCCTTCCATTCCGCCTTGTAACTCCGTTCTGATTATGAACACCCGCCAGCTACTCTCTGTGCTCCCATCTACTGCTAGCCTGCGATATACCGGGGGTTCATAATCGGCGGCATTTTATTACCTGGACCTAAATGTGGACGACGTTGTTTCCAGGGTGCAATTTTACGACTACAACCGTGGCGGTCGTCCTTTTTTAAGAGGGCCTAGGCCTCCCCTCGACGCCGCCACCGCCACAGCCAGCTGCCCACGGCGCTCCCCGTGAACAGTCCAACCCCCCGGCCCTGCTCGACCACCTCGCGGCCACATAGGGGAGTACCTGACCCCGCCAGTGAAGCCAGACGGGCATTTTTTTAAAATTATCGGAACCACGCCCACGACCTTTCTTTTACCAATATATAAAATTTTTTTTGACTGGTTGTTGTCTTATTTTCAATAACAGCCGTAACACTGGCGCCCATAAACGTGGTAAAAAAGGTCTGGTTTCACTGCGTAGGAGTAGTTGGTGTTTGTGTCGTTTTGTGTTTGTGAAACGTTTTTGTTTTTTTTTGTTTTTGGTTGCAGCAACTAATGTGTACGAATTTCATTATTGTGTTTGTTTTAGGAATTTTATTGAATTTCAATTGATTTAATTATTTACTTTTATTATTTGAGAGATCATAAACTTTAATTCCTAACTAAGAATTTGTTTAGTTTCGAACAACTTTTCTTAATCACTCTATGCCGTGCACTACCCTATGTTGTTTACGTTCTATCATTGTACAGAGTAGTTAGCGTGCAGAGTGGTCACTGTGTAATCTGTGATAGGGTAAAATTAATATTGTTCCGAGGTATTACTATTCTATTCTGCAGTAGGTTTTTTATCTCGTGGTTTTTTTCTTTTCTGTGAAATTATTATTATTGAAATTTTATGAATTGTAACTATTCCCTATTGTTGCTGCAGAACTCCAGTTCAGTGAGTCACGCATGCGTAGGTAGTATTTTAAATTATTCAATCAATTGTTTTTTATTTTAATTCTTAGGCATAATATTATTATCTTGTTGTTGTTTTATTTAATTGTTCGAGTACATATTAGTTGGTATTTTAATTTTTTGTTGCGCTGCTTCTTTTATTTTGGTGGCAGTTGCTCTATTCTTTTTACTGCTTCTTTATACGGCAATCGTTTTAGTCAACCAGAACGTTCTTAGTACCTGATATTGTAATTGTAACGGAACGGAGTAGATTAAGTCAGCAACGACTCAACACTTACCTCTTTGCGGTTATACGCGTGTTATAATGGCACACCCGGTTAAATTCCTATCGTTGCAAAAGTCGGAGTTAGAATACGAAGTTGCCATTAGAGGTGCCACCCCGGCTGACACAGTCAGAGAGTTACGCGAGCAGATTGCTAAATTAGGTCCACTCTTTCCTTCGGAGGACATTCTCGAGAGCGTTTTGTCTGTCGGCGATGATTTAACCCTTAAGTGCATGAACTTTTTGTTTTAATTCATTTAAACATATAATTTAGATGTTTAGGTCTTAAATTTGGGAAAAATAAAGAAAAAAATATATTTTTATTTTTTAAAAGTAATTTTAATAAAAAAAGTTTGTATCATTTTTGATACATTATGCATTAACGTCATTTTTGTATGGTAAGATAAGTAACTTTCTTACCTAACCAATTGTGAAAGTAAAAAATGTGGTTTACTTTGCGTGGGATAATCTTCAACAATTTTACAACAGTGTTCCCAACCACTCCCAGATATGGTTCGTTTTCCATCATAGGTTCATTATTTTTTCGTGTATAAATTATAATTTTGTATGCATACCCTACAAGAGAACATAGCATATAAGGTTTGAACCCCCTATTTGTGAGGTTTATTTGGGAGGTATTGTTTTAGGAAGTGACCCATTTTCGTTGCACACATTTTTGTGTGTTCATCTATGGAAAGCCTTTGATCTATATGATCTGAAAACTCTCATTCAGATGTTCTACCACAGGTCGCAGCTTGTGTAGTTTATCGTGGTTGGGGTTGTCTATAGGCAGATGTTTGGAGTTGTCATTAAAATTTAATATAGTTCAAATTTTGTTTATATCTATATAAAGTCATACTCTGTATAAAAGTTGCAGCCTATATACGTCCCACTGCTGGGCTCAGGCCTCCCCTCATTTCTGAGAGGGTTTTTAGGGCAAGGAAGTGTCCGCCGCGCTGCCCAAATGCGTGTTGACGAACTTCACATGTCTTCGAAATATTTTTTTTCTTATTCCTCAGACATGCAGGTTTCCTCACGATGTTTTCCTTCACCGCCAAGCACGTGGTAAATCAGCACTTAAAATTGCAATTAACAATTTCATTGGTGCCGGCGGGGATCGAACCCGGGTTACTCGCGTTCTGTTATATTTACAGCGAGCTCTATAACTTAGGGAGAATATTTTGTCTCGTTCTGAAAACGAATGCTTTCTTCCCAAAACTCTGAGGAACGTTTCATCCATTTGAGTCTAGCAGTTTCAATCGTAATATGACACCTGTTGGGAATATTTTGTGCGGAACCACTACCTTCACTCACTAAGGGAGGATTATCGTCATTTCGCAAATAATTTTCGTCATTTACAAGAGGTGGTATACCTTCGTCCCGGATTTGAGGCTTATGGAAATCACCGGAACCCATTTGTTCTTCCCCGTGATTTACTAAAGCAGCACGAATTTCATCAATATTTGGGTGATAATCTAATTCATAATCATCAGACTCTGCTTTCTCCTCCGATAAAAGTCCACCTTCCAATATTGCTAAAAGGTCTTCAATCTCATTATCTTTTATTTTTCTTTTTTCCATGCTCCAAAAGTGAGGGAAAACATATAACAATCACATAACATACAAGCCTACTATAATAGCGAAAATGTATAAACGGGACCTACTAACTGCATAATGTATCATTTTTGATACAACTGAAATTATCATTTTTTTTAATAAACTCCAGTAAAATTCACTTGAAATATGTTTTTAACAGTGAAACAATACTCTTACCTGTATTTTTAATATTTTTTCGGGTCAGCTTTTGTGTTAAAATCACTAAAAAATAAATCAATAAAAAGTTATAATTCCACGAAAAAGGTTATGACAGACAGGAAAAAAGTTTTCATAGTTACCGCCAAATTATTTAGGAAATTGTCATCGATTACTTAAACATTCTAAAAGATGATTAGGCAAAGGTCATATTTAACATACAGCGTAGTTGTATGTACGTAGTTTAACAAAATTATGAATCGATAATCTCATCGTATCATTTTTGATACAATATGCACTTAAGGGTTAAAGGGAGTCAGCGATGCTTTAATTAAGCTAAGAGCATATATCGAGGCGCCTAGCGATGGGAATGCGTTGCTTCGTGCTCGCAACCTCATTAACCACCTCCATCATCGACTCAACCGTATAGTTTGTGATAGCACGACCCAGCAAGGGGTGGTGGATACGTGTGTTTCGGAATACAGGCAACTTTTGGAACGCTATAATGCTATTACTGCTACTGATTCCACCCCTTCTCTGGCATCTAGAGACCCTCAGTCTACTGCTGCTTTACCTCTCAACGTTAACGTAACTTGTGAGCGCGGCGTGGCTAGTGAGTTCACTAAGTTTAAGTTCGACGGCAAATCTTGCGTTCGTGCATTTATCCAGCGCATCAATGAATACAGCCAGTCGAGGAATATACCGGGGGAAAAACTGCTGTCCTTCTGCGCTGAGATTTTTACCGGCGATGCCTTGCATTGGTATCGTGCCATTCGGGACCAGGTATCTAATTGGGACGAGTTAGTTTCCCTTCTCAGAGAAGATTTCGACCAGGCCGATTATGATTACAGACTCTTGTTGGAGATTCGGGCCAGAACTCAGGGCGAGTCTGAAAATATAACTATTTACACTTCTATTATGACTGGGCTATTCTCACGTTTGTCCAAGAGCCTGTCTAACGAAAACAAACTTGAGATAATTTTACATAACATCCGCCCATGCTACGCCAGCACCTTAGCTTCTGTCCCGAAGATCTCAGACCTCGACACCTTGCGTTCGCTCTGTCGTAATTACGAGAACATTCAGGCTCGCCTAGTGGGATTCCACGAACCTCCGAAGGTCTCTTCAGGAACACTGGCGCCAGAGTTTGCTTACGCTGGTCAGTCTGCAAGTAGGTTTAATCAAGGCAGCGGCCAAAGTTTCAATAAAAGACCTTACAATAACTTTTACAATAAAAGCAACAGTAATTACAATACAGGTAATAAAACGTATACTAAAAATGATAATTATGTGCATGCGGTGCAACAGCAGTACCAAAAGTCTCCTTATTGTCCGAGGTGTCGTAATAACACCCACAACCTTCGTCAATGCAAAGCAAATAGGGATAGAATATTTTGTTTTGTTTGTGGCCAGGAAGGCGTCAAGTCACCAGACTGTCCGAAGTGTGGCAAGGATAAACCGAGCACTTCAAAAAACTGATAGACCAGCAGAATTGTACTGAAGTCCTGCCACCCAAGTTTGACCAAGAGGATTGGCAGAGCTGGCTTAACGCTGTTAACGTTTTCTTCAATTCTTATAAAGTTGATACAATTCTGCTGGACAAACCATTGCAGGATCCTAGACCTTACGCTTGTGTACAAATCAATGATTTTAAGCTATTTGGCCTCTTAGATTCAGGCTCAGCTGTGTCCATTTTAGGTGATAAAGCTTATAGGAAGCTAGAGGAACGGGGTTTACAGCTGCATAGGGACAACCTAATTACAGTCACGGCTGCTGGGGGTTAATCTATGACCAGCATTGGCTATATGTTTCTCCCTATAAACTTTGAGAATGAGTACCATATAATTAAGTCATTTGTTGTGCCAGAAATCAATATTGATCTCGTGTTGGGGATCGATTTTTGGCGCGAGATTAACATTTTTCCTAGACATTTCTCAAGCATTACATTTTCTAATGCCGCAGTATTGAATGCTAGCCTTAGTACCGATTCTACCACTTTCATACAAGCGTATGACCACTTAACTGTTTCGGAGAGATCAGTGGCGGATGACATCATTTCTCAATTTAGCGACATTTCCGCCGAACGTCGGGGTTTGGGCGAGACGAGTTTGGTCACCCACCGTATTGATACGGGAGATGCTGAGCCAGTTCGTCAAAGGTACTATAGGTTGTCTCCAGAGATGCAGCGGATCCTTGCCGAACAGGTCGACGAGTTGCTGGCTCTGGACGTAATTGAGCAGTGCGAAAGTGCTTGGTCATCACCAGTTCTCATTGTTACGAAGAAAAACGGTCAGCCTCGGTTTTGCCTCGACAGCCGCAAGCTCAATTCCATCACGAAGCGCGACGCCTATAGTCTACCCTACATTTCCGAGATCTTGGATAATCTTCGCGATGCTCGCTACTTATCTAGTATCGATTTATCCAAAGCCTTTTGGCAGATACCTATAGCACAGGAGGACCGGGACAAGACTGCTTTTTATTTGCCTAATCGCGGTACCTATCGTTTTAAGCGCACTGCTTTTGGTTTAACTAACGCCCCGGCTACACAGCAAAGGTTGGTTGATCTGTTATTTAGGGAATTTGACCTCAAAGTCTTTGCATACCTAGACGACATTATTATCGTCTCAAACGACTTCAATTCCCATGTTTCCCTGTTACTTCGGGTTCTTAATAAGCTGAAACAGGCCAACCTCACTGTAAACCTAGAGAAATGTCAATTCTTCCGCAGTCAGCTCAAATACCTGGGTTACGTCGTTGATAGTAGTGGTTTACGTACCGATCCTGAGAAGGTGGAAGCAATCCTCAATTACCCGACACCTACATGTCGTAAGGACGTTAAGCGCTTCCTCGGGACTGCTACTTGGTATCGTCGTTTCGTCCCCAATTTTAGTACCATTGCAGGCCCCTTAAACAAGTTAACTTCGAGTAAGAAGGGCGGACCACCTTTTGTCTGGTCTGCCGAAGCTGATGATGCCTTCAAGAAACTGAAGGAGTGTTTAGTTTCCGCTCCTGTTCTTTCCTGCCCTGACTACGATAAGCCATTCGAAGTACACACCGATGCCAGCAATTACGGCGTGGGTGCGATGCTGACGCAGACTATAGATGGTAAGGAGCACCCCGTTGCTTATATGAGCAAGTCGTTGTCAGCAGCAGAGAGGAACTACAGTATAACGGAGCGTGAGACATTAGCTGTCGTCATCGCCCTGGAGCACTGGAGGTGTTACTTGGAGAACGGTAGGCCATTCACTGTCTATACTGATCACAGTGCGTTAAAATGGTTTCTGTCTCTCAGGAACCCTACCGGTAGATTAGCTCGCTGGGGTGTAAGATTGTCCTCATTTCATTTAGAATTCAAGCATCGTAAGGGTGTGGACAATGTGATCCCCGACGCCCTCTCTAGAGCTCTTCCCGTCTCGGCGATTAGTACTTCCGGTTCGAACATGGTGACATCGGATTCTTGGTACAAAAATATTTATAATTCTTGCCTTTCTAAGCCGCAAACTTTCCCGAATTTCATTATCAAGGATGGCAAGTTATTCAGGCGTACCAAGAATAATCACTCACTTTCATCCGAGTTCTTATGGAAGGAGGTGGTACCTTTTGAGCTTCGCGAGCAGGTGATCAACGAGAATCATGCGGAACCCACGGCTGGACATCTCGGTGTTTTTAAAACATACCATCGTATTGCCTTGCGCTACTTTTGGCCTGGTATGCACCAGGACGTGGTGAAGTTCGTTGCCTCCTGCGAGAAGTGCTTGTCTTACAATGCTCAAAATCACCAAACCTTGGGAGAAATGGGCCGCCCGAAGCAGTGTTCTAGGCCATTTCAAATGATTTCAATTGATTTGATGGGCCCCTTGCCTGTCACTAGGAAGCAGAACACTTATATCTTCGTAGTCACATGCTGCTTCTCGAAATATTGCCTAATTTTCCCATTAAGAAGTGCTACTGCCACTACAGTCACGAAGTTACTGGAAGAGTCTGTTTTCCTCGTACATGGTGTCCCTCAGACCATATTTTTGGACAATGGCAGCCAGTTTATTTCGAAGGTCACTGAGTCACTTTTCCATCGTTATAAGGTCCCTAACGTGTTCTTCACGCCAAAGTACACCCCTCAAATTAATTTGGTAGAACGACATAATCGTACAATTATCACGTGTATCTCAACTTTCGTGGACAACGATCATCGCAGTTGGGATACATATATTCCGAAGGTTCAGTTCGCCCTCAACAATTCGGTGAGTGAGGCGACTGGTTTCACTCCATCCTTCCTGGTGTTCGTCAGGGAGCTCGTTACATGTGGCTCGCATTATTTAGATAACGATTTAGGCGATGAGGTTTTATTCCTTCCCCGTGACATCTACGCGGAAGATTTGGGTTATCTTAAGGAAGTTTTCGATACTGTAAAGGCCAAATTGTGGCATGCTCATGCTAAAAACTCAACCCACTATAACCTTCGGCGCAAGCCTATGGAATTTAACATTGGTGACACTGTAATGAAACGCGCATATGTTTTAAGTGATAAGGATAAGTTCTTTAGTAAAAAACTTGCGCCAAAATTTATTAAATGTCGCGTCATCGGTAAAAAGTCACCCCTAGTTTACATCCTGGCTGACATGTCTGGGAAAGATATTGGCACCTGGCACATCAAGGATTTGAAATTAATAGGACACAATACTTAGTCATATATGTATACACTTTTTTTTAAAGTGTGTACTTCCCCGTGTGGTGTCGGGTTAGAATAGCACCACCCCATTTCTTCCTGTGGGTGTCGTAAAAATCGACTAAGGGATAGGGTAGTAGTGTGTTGTGGGAGATGGGCTAGCAACCATCACTGCAATATCACAAGATCTCCATGTTACACCTACAAGTACACTTAATTAAGTTGCATGTGTTCTGCTTGTTACTTAGGAATACACTAGCGTTATATTTATATATATAATGGTGCTCGTTTTACCCTGGTCACACTCTTACATCTTTAGCTCTAGGTATTCGTATGGGTCTTCCAGTCTAGCCGATGCTGGAACACCTTGCCAAATGACAGGATGCGTCAACTACCCTATTGATGTTCGTTGACGCTGATATAATCGCGTGAAGTATGAGAGATGTTGTATAAAAGGATAATGCGAATACATAACAATTTAGAGCGGATTTTATTAATTAAGGGTAATAAAATCCTTATGTAGCGCGCGGGGTACTGTAACGTTGCACGTACATGTATGCATAATTATAATTAAACGGTTTATTAAAATTAAATAAACATTTAATAAACTAAATAAAAATAAAATAAAAGTTATTAACAAAAATAATTCTATAATTAACTTAGGTATCCTATTAATAAAACAAATCAGTAAACTAAAAGAACGAATTAAATAATAAATCAAATATTAAAATATTGTATTTCGAACAAACACCCTGACGCTTCGTTACTCTATGCGCTTTGCAACTCTCGCGTCAGAGTTTTACCCGGCCGGTATTATTCCACGGCGTCGCGCTCCCGATCATTCTCCGCCCGAGCGCCCTGGGAGGCGCACACTACCACTGCAGCCGCGTTCACAAGCTCTGCTTTGTGTCCTCGTACGCGCTTGCAAATTTTAATCCCATTTTGGAAAAAGTTTAAAATAATATTATAATTCCGGCACTGTGGCCGTATAGTTTTTTCGTTAATTCTCGTCACCGAGACCTCCGTATCGTCTTGCACCCCGTAAGGGTAAGTGTTGAAACGTTACCTAGTTTTAAGTAGTGAAAGTGTTTTATAGGTAGTGTAATTTGATCATGTCAGGCTATTTGCTTTTAGCTATTTAATTGCCACGTTATTAGTGTTATTTGCATGTAAGTAATGTATGTAGCCGCTGTGCGCGTTGGAAAAAGTACCGTTACAAAATGGCGTCTCATACATTTCGCACCGCGATCAAATATCGCAAGTCACCATCATGTTTCAACCAATGCACAGCCTAAATTAGTTATCCTGGTACATTTAAACAGTATTTTACACTTGCCGTAATTTTAATTCATGTGTATTTTAATTTGCGCCTCACCGCTATGACGCTTGCCTTCCATTCCGCCTTGTAACTCCGTTCTGATTATGAACACCCGCCAGCTACTCTCTGTGCTCCCATCTACTGCTAGCCTGCGATATACCGGGGGTTCATAATCGGCGGCATTTTATTACCTGGACCTAAATGTGGACGACGTTGTTTCCAAGGTGCAATTTTACGACTACAACCGTGGCGGTCGTCCTTTTTTAAGAGGGCCTAGGCCTCCCCTCGACGCCGCCACCGCCACAGCCAGCTGCCCACGGCGCTCCCCGTGAACAGTCCAACCCCCCGGCCCTGCTCGACCACCTCGCGGCCACATAGGGGAGTACCTGACCCCGCCAGTGAAGCCAGACGGGCATTTTTTTAAAATTATCGGAACCACGCCCACGACCTTTCTTTTACCAATATATAAATTTTTTTTGACTGGTTGTTGTCTTATTTTCAATAACAGCCGTAACACTGTGCTTTGGGATCGGAAGATATCATTGTTCAATGAATAGCTTTCTATAACTGTTACGCTTATGAGTGATGAATGATACTCTCAATTTCTTCATATTTTTTTGTAATTAGCCATTTCTCTAGTGTCTTTTTACATTCAAGATATGTTACAGGATAAATATTTAGTTTTTTATTAAGTTTATTATATATGTAAGCAGATTGGCTGTTGTATTGCCTCTTTGAAAATACCGATTTAACCCGGGGCCGCGGAACAACGTTAACTATCGTCCTACGATTATTTTTTCCTGGATGGTAGTAAATTGACTTGTGTTTTCTCGTCACAATACGTAGGAGGTACAGCTTTCTTACCGATAAGATACCGCTTTTTAAATATAAGCTATCCGTTGGTGATCTGTATGGCAGGAAAAACATTACTTTCAGAAGAGCCCGTTGCGCTTTTTCCAGATTTAAGAAAATAGTTTTGGTCGCACCTCCCCAAACTGATATGCAGTAGGTGATAACCGATTCGGCAAGTGCGCAGTAGATTTTACGTAGAAGGCTCATTCGAGCTACGTGTCGCAGGGTCTTAAAAAACCAGATTAGTTTCCTAACTCTGCTAATGAGTAACTCTATATGATGATGCCAGGATAACCGCTGATCCAACATGACTCCAAGGTATCTCGTATTAAAAACTTTTTTTATCTCAGCACAAGAACAATCCGTGTCCAAATGATTATTGCAATAATGTAGTTTAATATTAAAGCTCTCTGGAGGCTGCGCGTTGTTGTATTTGGTAAAACATATATAATTAGTTTTAAGTACATTTAAAATGAGGAGGTTTTTGTTTAACCAAGATGCTAATTTCTTTAAGCCAGTCTCCACACGGTTTTTAAGTTGCTCCCAATTATCAGCAAAGAAAACAATAGCTGTGTCATCCGCATATGAGAAGATGTCACCACCCTCTATCTGCATATTACACAAGCTATTGATGTAGGCCAAGAATAACGTGGGACCCAACACACTGCCCTGCGGGACGCCATAAGTGACAGTAGACTCAGAGCTGGTAATTGAGCCGATTTTGACCCTAATTTTACGATTTCTGAGATATTCACCAAGTAGTTTTAGCGGTATACCTCTAATACCAATGTCATGAAGGTTTTGTACTAGAATAGGCACGGAAACTGTGTCGAACGCCTTTTTTAAATCTAGGAAGACAGCTAGACATTTTCTTCCGGAATCAACATGGTTTACCGTGAGGGAAGTCAGTGCAATGATTGCGTCTTCCGTAGATAAGTTCTGGCGGAAACCGAATTGTGAAGGTGAAAGTGTATTAAATTTAGAAAAGAACTTAACTAATCTGATATTTATTAATTTCTCGAGTATCTTTGCTATTACAGATATCACCGAAATCGGTCTATAATTTGAAGGATTGAATTTGTCACCTCCTTTGTATACAGGTGTGATAATAGCCTGCTTAAGAACCGTCGGGAAGACACCTTGTTCAAAACAAAGATTGGCTAGGTGAACAAGTATTGGTATTACCTCATTATGAGCGCTTTTTAAAAAGTGGGCTGGTATATTGTCATATCCAGGGGCACTGTCTGATTTCATGGACATGAGCAGACTATATATCTCTTCACGGTTGGTGTCAAAAATAACAAAAGATAAAATTTGAGTATTTGTTATAATGTGAGAATCAGTTGCATGTTGCGTTGTTCTTTTCATAAAATTCTCTGCTAACTGTTGCCCTATAGTAGCAAAATTGTTGTTAACTGTGTCAGCAGATTCTTGGGGGGATAAAGTTAATTTCAAAAGATCCAGATTTTGAACTTTGGCTGGTTTGCGTTGAGTAATACTATCGATCGTCTGCCATAGTTTTTTTGGGTTTCTAATAGCTAGTTCTAGTTGTTTTTTGTCATAGTTACGTTTTAGTTTTTTAACTTCTACGCTCTGACAGCGCGCGACATGTTACACTCCCGTTCACTCGGGACCTTTTTGGCGGGAAAATTTCTAGGTTAGGAAATTTTTTGCAATATTGCAAATTTTGCTATATTTTCACTTTGAGACAATATTTATGGATAAAACTTACAGGAAGTCTTGTTGAATGTATAAACTATCGAATAAAATTATTTTTGGTTGCTAGAAATTGTAATAAAGTATATAAATTACACTGTATAGCATAATAGTAGTATAAACTTCAATTTTAGTGACAAAATTACTACTAATTTGAATTCTACACCTTTGTTTTTGGAGAAATTTATATGAAATTGTTTGGAAATATGTATATTTTATGTTTTATGTGTTTCCATTCGTTACTCATACCAAAATATTAAAATATTAAAAAATTAAAAAAAAAAAATAAAATAATATTTTATCTGTGACATTTCGAACAATATTTCTAAAATATGTTCGTGTGAATTTGAAATAAATACAACGTCATGTTATTTCAAAATATGTAGGAAAACTATTTTTACTTACATTTTACACTAAAAATAAATGAGAATTTGAAAAATAACACATTTATAACCCGCCCGCCAAAACAGGCCTTTCGGAATTTGAAGTACTTTTGGCAATTTACTTTTCACTTTTTATACCACAAATTATATATCTACGTGTTGACTATATTACAAGAAATGTAAAAAGTATAATACTTTCGTTTTTAGTCCAGACACAAATATAAAATTCTATAAAAAAGACAGAGCAACTTCATCAAAGTGACACGTGGAACGCCGGAAGTTCAGAGTGATTTCTTTTTTTTTTTTTTCTAAAAAACATTGCCAGGTTATGGTTTAAAATAAAAGAGCATGTCTTTGTCTTTGATACTATTATCTATTGCATAGTGTCTTTGGTTTTGTTTAAAACGAAAAAATAGTTTTTTCATAGGTAGACATGTTTACATAATTCTGATCTAATTCGATCACTACTTGGCGGGCGTAAGGTTGGTATTGCGCGATCGAAAGTGAGCATGGCTTGGCGTACGAGTTAATCAAGCAATTACAAAAATTACGGTAACGTTTGTAGGTAATTTTGAGAATCTCATTTTCTGGATTTAATTTTGCCTTACGTTGCATATCGTTCCTATTTTTAATGCAGCGGAGAACTCCCAGGGTAATCCAAGGTTTCATTATTCTATTCTTTCTAGAAACCGAAGCTTGTTTCATGTTTGATTTAAGACACTGCTGTATAGTTAAAGTGAGCTGCTCTACTATGAAATTTGGGTCATTAACTGTTAATAAGTTAGATAAGTCTGTGGTTTTTAGAGTTTTAAGTGCTTCCTCGTAGTTTATAGTTATTTTGGTTTTGTTTTTGTAATTCATTTTAAAATTTGATATTTTAAGCAAGATTGTAAAGTGGTCTGTGATACTGGAGTCAATAACTGCAATGGACGCTGTTTTATAGCTATTACTAAATTTTATTATAAAATGATCAAGACAATTTTCTCCTCTTGTCGGTAGGAGATGTCCAGGTAGCATTCCGTGCATGGCAAGCATATTAAGATAGTTTGTTCTATTAGTGCGCTCTTGTGCTGTTTCAGAAGTTTTATGTATTAAGTTTATATTTATGTCGCCTTTAATAATTACATTTCTGCAGTCATTTATAGTATTAAGGTGCGAATTTAAAGAGTCTATAAATTCATCAGCGTTAGTTATTGATGGAGAACGATAAATGCCAATAATAGTTAAATCAGTTTTTGTAATTTGTAAGCATGACGCATGCGTAAGTTTTATTTCGGTTACTGAACCCACGATTGTATCTCTAATGAAAACAACAACTCCATCAGCTTGATTTAAGTGTTTAGTTGTATTAAATGAAATAAATGAGTTGATTTGCGGAATATGTTTATCAATATGAAGTCTACATTCAGTAAGAATAATTAAATCTACCTTTATTTTGAAGTCACACAGGTTTAGCTGAAAGTCAGCTAAATTAGCATAGATGCAACGGATGTTCTGCGACACTATAACAAAGTCTGACACCTGAACTGGCATCAGTGTATATGGTTCACCAGTCCGACACGCAATGGCAGAGGCTATAACTGTGCTATCTATTTCATTCAAATTTGTAAGAACGTTATTCATTTATCGTGATAAGGAGGAAGCTGTGTTACATCATCTGTCGCTTTTAAATGTGATGGTGGTGCTATAAGTTTAAGTTTTTCTGTAAACTGTGAATAAATGCAGGTTTCAATATTTACAGGTCGGTTACAATGTGAATTAAAGGGCTTAGTTTTAGGCTGATTAAGTGTAATGATTAGCTTTATATATAAGTATATAAGTGTGTGATGTGTGTGAAATGGATGAAAATTTTGATTTAAATTAATTCTTATTCTAACTAAAAATGGATACAAGTGATAAGATAAAAGAAGTACTAACATAAATATAATAACATCTAGTCATTTTGACAATTTTAGATTGTGTACCTGCGATTCGCTTCTAACAGAATGATAGGTGAGTTTTCATCCTTTCGAAGATACACACGTCCAAAAGCAGTCCAGCAGAACTTATATCCTTCTGATCTTGCGAAGTCACGGGCAATGAAGTGTATACGAGCGCCTCGAGCAGTTAATTGTTCCGACACAAAGATGGGTGTTTCTTCGTTTTTGGTGGTTCCTAAGTGCTTAGCTCAAAGTTTTTCTTTATTTTTAATATTAAAGAGTTTGCACATTTTTAAAAAATCTGTCTTCTGTAATGTTGACGAAAATTCAACCACGATGGGTGAGCTTTTATTGGAATATTTCTTGCCACGCATTCTGTATATGTCCTTGATATCTTCCTTTCTAACGTTGCAATGAATGTTTTTTGAGAGGCACGTTACCATTTTTGTGAGATCTTCTTTAGATTCATTAGCAATTAGAGGCACGTTCTTGAGTTCGATAGTCGATTTGCGATTTACTCGCTGTAGGTCCTCGATTTTATCCTCAAGGATTGTAATGTAGTCCTTATCTTTTCTTGATTGAATTTCAAACTGTTCCAGTTTCTTTTTCAGATCTTCATTTTGGGCCGTGAGAAAATCAAGACACTCTGCATACAGCTATTAGTTTGTTTGATTTCAGTTTGAGTCGCAACAATCTTTTTCAATTCAGCTTGTTGGGCCGCGAATAGTGATGTAATCATGTTCTTCATTTCACCCTTAAACGTGTTAAATTCTTCCTCAAACTCGTGTTCTCGTTGTTCTCGATGCATCGTCTTTTTGCTGAGCTGGAGCCATCTTTAACCGTCTCAGAGCAAAACCTGGCAGACCGGGTTCGGTATATCTTGCGCTCAAATATATTTGATGTCGCCGAACTCGAACGACTACGACGTGAGGCTGTTCCCTCACGGATGAAAATTCTACGGCTGAGGATGCGGCGCCACAAATTGCAGAGCAACCCGCAAATGTGTATGCCGCCGTGAATACCCCAGTTGTGTTTCAATCGATGATGAAACAGTCGCCCAGGAACTGGAATTAGCCTACTAGCTAGTATGCCTCTCGAAAATCGACCGCGACTTCCCCGCATAGCCCTAAGCAAGCGGAATCGGGCTGTCGTGAGGGCTCTGAACCCAATGCTGGTGACCTATTTGGAAGCCAGCCGGGAGCTTTGAGAGACGGACTCAATTCTTTTTGGCGCCGCACTGGCAGTGTGCCGTATTATAGGCGCCAAACTTTCCACGGCTGGACGAGCTACTGGACAAAGTAGCGCTATCCCAGCCTGAAGAATAAGAATTAAAGACCGTATCGCAAAGGCTAGGGCCCTCATCGGCAGACTAGTATGCTTCAGGTCAGGCAACAACAGGCCAAGGATTGTGCACACCGTCAGAATGGCATTTGCTGGGACAAATGTTAGTTTGTCCCAGCCGGATATAATGCAAAAACTGACGGAGCGCATAGACGACCTGAAGCAGAGAATCGCTGCTTGGGGAAAGCGGATTCGGCGATATACCGAGAGGTCAACACAGTTTAACCAGAATCGTCTCTTCCAGAGTGATCAGAAGAGGCTCTATAAATCGTTGGAGCGACCAATGGTAAGTGGAACGGGCCCAGCACCGAATCAGGCCGACACTGTGGCATTCTGGCGCGGCCTGTGGTCAGAGCCTATAAACCACAGCGAGGGCCCTTGGAAGGAAGTTGTGGCGAGTCAGTGTGCGAGTATAACGCCCAAGGACCCCGTCATTATAACGCCGAATGACGTAGCTGAGGCGGTCCGTAGGGCCCCGAACTGGAAAAGTCCGGGACTCGACGGGCTGCATCACTACTGGCTGAAGGGGTTTGTGGTGTGTCACACTGTGCTCGCCCGACAGTTCCAAGAGGCTCTCAACCAGAAGTCGCTCCCGAGCCTCTTTACTACTGGGATCACTCATTTGGTTCCTAAAGACCAGTTTACGACAGACCCGAGCAAATACCGCCCCATCACGTGTCTGCCGACCATATACAAGACACTAACATCCACTTTGAGTGCGAGAATCACTCGTCACCTGTAATCAAATCAGGTGATGTCGCGCGCTCAAAATGGATGTCGGGGCGGCGGTCGTGGAACCAAGGAACCACTCCTCATTAACGCGGTCATTGGCAAAGTGGTGAAACGCAACCGTCGGAACTTCTCCGCCGCCTGGAGAAAGGCATTTGACTTGGTACCCCATACATGGCTAAAGAGGATCCTCGAGCTGTACAAGATTGACTGTACAGTTCGAGACATCCTCGAGCGGTGTATGGGGCAGTGGAGTACGATCCTGTGTCATCTAGGCGAGTGGATGACGGCCGCATAAGGATAAGAAGGGGTATATTCCAGGGCGACTGTCTGAGTTCAATCTGGTTCTGCCTCTCTTTGAACCCTCTCAGTACTTTACTGGAGGGTTCCGGGAGGGGATTTCAGCTTCGGAAAGGAGGTACAAAAGTGACCCACCTCTTCTATATGGATGACCTCAAATTATTCGCCTCCAGTCGCTCCCATCTTATGGAATTGCTAAACATCACTTGTGAATTTAGCAATTCTATTGGAATGGAGCTGGGGACGGATAAGTGTGCGATCCTCCATGTTGAGAGAGGTAGGGTTGATAACTCTGAGGGCATAGACTTATCTATGCCCGTCAACTTAAGGACCCTTTCCGAGGCTAAAACATACCGATACCTGGGTATGTCACAGGGAATCGGTATCGATGAGGCTGGTATGAAACAGTCAGTTTGCGACACGTTTTGTGCACGCTTGACCAAAGTGCTTAACAGCCTTTTGTCCGGTGTGAATAAGGCACACGCATATAACGGCTGGGTCATGCCTGTCCTCATGTATACCTTTGGCATACTCAGGTGGACTCAGAATGAACTTAACGCCCTGGATAGAAAAGTCCGCACTACCATGACGTCCCATAGGATGCATCATCCGAGATCGTCGGTAATGAGGCTGCACTTGCCGCGATAGCATGGTGGGCGTGGCTTCCTGAGCGCGCTCATCATGCATAATCGCGAAGTGTGCAGCCTCCGTAATTACTTCCTGGTGAGATCGGATGATCCATTCTATAATGACGTCATTTCTAGTGATAAAGGACTTACCCCTCTATCCTTAGCCAACGAGCAATGGCAGGACCCGGCAGTACTAAGCATTTCCGACCGGGAGAACGTATGGAAGGAGAAGGAGCTCCACGGGAGGTACTACAGGGTTCTACATGAGCTCTTCGTAGATACAGTCGCCTCCCTCAAGTGGCTACGTTTCGGTGACTTCTTCGGGGAAACCGAGGGTTTTGTCTGTGCAGTACAGGATCAGGTTACTAAGACCAACAACTATCGGAGATACATCCTATAGGATGGTACCGTCGACGTCTGTCGAACTTGTCGCCATCCCGGTGAGTCACTTAGGCATGTCATCTCCGGTTGTTCGGCGGCTTCTAACTCTGAGTACTTGCACAGGCACAACCTAGTAGCCAGAATTCTACACCAGGGGCTCGCTCTGAAATACGGTCTCGTAGGCCGGAAAGTGCCGTATTACAAGTACTTGCCGGAAACCGTGCTCAAAAATGACCGCGCTCTACTGGGACCAGGCCATCATCACGAACAAGACTATTCTTGCGAATAAGCCTGATATTGTGCTGATGGACCGGGCAAATTCAAGGATATTTTTGGTCGACATTACCATTCCGTATAACGAAAACCTCGTGAAAGCCGAAACAGATAAACGAAAAAAATATCTGGACCCGGCTCACGAGGTGACCGATATGTGGGGTGGTCTGCCGGCCGAAATTATTCCTGTAGTCGTCTCTGCGAATGGGCTAATCCCAGTCAGCCTCTCGGGTCATCTGAGGCGACTGGGACTCCGTGACGGACCGCTCCGGGCTCAAATGCAAAAGGCGGTGCTCCTCGATACCGCCTGCATCGTCCGCCGGTTTCTTTCCCTTTCCTCCTAACCCTCGGCCGTTTGGTCTTCCCTGCCGAGGGCTTCCATCTGGTTGGGCTTTTATTTATTTATTTATTTATGTATTTTTTTATTTATTTTATGTTTTTGATATTGATATATATTTATCGTTTCATTTTAATTTATAATTATATATTTATATAACCCAACCAGATGAGAAAACTATACAGAAAAAAAAATAATAAAAAAATAACATAAATCGACTTCACCGTTACACATACATCATATCCGACTTAATTATATATTAACAAAACAACTAACAAAACTAACAATAATGATATAATACAATACTTTTTGTTAAACATACAAAGAAAAAGTCTTAAATATATGAAAGTATAATTAGGTAATAAATTAGTTCATATACCTGGGGTGCCTGTCCGAGGCAATGGGTACATAGACATGAACCCAGTGCCTCAAAAAAGTAAAAATGCTATTGGCGCTTCCACTAAATATAACTGTACTATTCTTTACCTTATTTTGATTTTTGTCCGTTTCTCTTAAATCTACGTACAAAATTTATTTCGCGGATACTACAAAGTTTTTCATTAACGAGTCTATTCAATTCTCCGCATTAAATAACAGTATCAATAAAGTTGTTACAATTTGCCGTCGCTTCCGCAACTTTGTTTCTTTATTAAAACTTTACAATGTTTTTTTAGCAGCGTTTCGCAGAAGCTAACCGTTGTTGTTATTCAACTTAATGTTCCCGTGTTATGTTTGGTGAGTGTAGAGAATCGGAGATCCATTTTACTGGAAATGAAGCATTTCTTTGTAGTCCTCATGGGTGACAACGAATCTGCATTTTGGTTCTTAATCGAGGAGAGATGTAGATGTCTATGGGCTGCAGCGTCCATTTACCATCAAGTGGACAGTGTGCTTTTTGTAAGATGAAACCTTTTACTTGAAAAATCCACTCCTGCTCATTGTCCTCACCTACCGTAAAGGAAATGTCTCCTCGCACCTTTGTTGCTCCTCCATTTTTCCGGTATGTGTATTTCATTTTTCACGTAAACAAGACGGAAAGTGTCCGCAGAAATTGAATGAATTAATTCCTTTTCATTCCTTTCATCAGACAACCAATTGCTCGGCTGATCTCCATCCCTTCATCTCACAATTCCTACCAAACGGTTTGCTTCGTCGTTCGTCATGTCTTGTATATGGTAAAGCCAAGCTACGGATGTATTATATTTGTTACACAGACTGGTTGGTGTGTAACAGATAACAGAATACAAGTTTAAAACTTTAATACTGCTGTATTTCTTATGGTAAGTGTAAAGAACCGGAGACTCCTTTACTGGAAACGAAGCATTCCGTAGTAATATTCAGGTGTGATAACACATTTGGAATTTTGATGTTTTATCTAGGATAGATGTAGATGTCTGTGGGCTCCAATATCCATTTACCATGAAGTGGACAGTGTGCTCGTCTGTAACTTTAAATTTATGGAAATAATGAGTTCAGCATGTTAGTGGAATAATTTTCCAGTATCTGTTTTTCCATCCAATTATAAAATAAAAAGGCGGCCATTGCGTTTCACTGTCTTCAGCTTCATTCCACTTACTATCAGGGGGGATAGTGGTCAAGTACTGGCTTATGGTAGCAAAAATTCGCATACACCGCTATCTATCGAAAGTCATTTGATATTTCTGACTCTCTCGCTTCTCTGACATAGTCGCTTCTCACAACATCAACAGGGCAAAATGCCACCACAAATATACATACGTAAAGATATAAATATAATAAGGTTTTTCCTGAATAAAACACTTGGAAAGATTATCTCTGGCAACGTTCACATTTAGCTTGTGTAACAAGTGTCCCGAGAGTATAAACGCAAACGAAACCATTGTTTGTTCTCGATGTTGTAGACCATCAATAAAACACTTGGAAAGATTATCTCTGGCAACGTTCACATTTAGCTTGTATAACAAGTGTCCCGAGAGTATAAACGCAAACGTAATCATTGTTTGTTCTCGATGTTGTAGACCATCAATAAAACACTTGGAAAGATTATCTCTGGTAACGTTCACATTTAGCTTGTGTAACAAGTGTCCCGAGAGTATAAACGCAAACGTAACCATTGTTTGTTCTCGATGTTGTAGACCATCAATAAAACACTTGGAAAGATTATCTCTGGCAACGTTCACATTTAGCTTGTGTAACAAGTGTCCCGAGAGTATAAACGCAAACGTAACCATTGTTTGTTCTCGATGTTGTAGACCATCAATAAAAACAGGCATTCCATTTTTAATTTCAATCATAAAAAGAAACGTTGATGTAAGCTAAATTAATGGAAATTAAAACTTAAACAACTGATGTATAAATGATAATTATAATTTGATTAAAAAAAAACTTTTGATAAAAAGTAAACGTCGAAATTGAAACAGATAAAAATTAAATAATTTTCATATAGTAAGACTTACTATATAGAAATTATTATTATTATTTCTTATATTAATGCCCATATAATACGGCGTTTTAAACAAATATTACTGATTATTACATTTATTTTAGTAACTATGTCTTCAGGAGATCAAACACCTCAGTTGAAAAGTCAGAAATTAAAAGTGTTAATTGAACCCGGTAGAATATTTAGTACTTTAATCTGTATGTTTCAGTTTATTTTTATTTATTCATAGTTGTCTTTTAATCTAATCTATGAGAATTAATATTTGTTGGTTCGTATGTGCGCACTGCCATATCGTTCATCAGATAGCGGTAAAACTTCGTCGACATATTGCTTGCACTTTCATGAATGTTATTTTGGGTTAGACCCGGTAGCTGGAGCTATTGTAGAATTCAGATATCACCTGTTCAAAGCCGGGGCAGATCGCTAGTATTTATTAAAAGTTTAATTTTAACACTTTGATTGGGCTCTGGAATATCACAATCTCAAAGTAAAAACGACACAAAATTTCACCTTGATAGTTACATAAAAACTAAATATTTTTTTCCAAATGTATGTTGAACCACTCCTGAAGTACGATCTATTTTAATAAAAAAAGAATCATTAATATTGGTCCATGTTTGACAAAGATATTGCGTATCATACATATGAAAACACAATCGAATAGAGAAAGAGTAGTAAGCCTTTTTGAATTCGGCTACACAGAGTATGTTTTCATAAACTGGAATTGGCTGGAAATAGAAGTGTCTCTAGTACTTTTAACACTGGTTATCATCAGCATCAGCGTAAAATAAAAAAGTGGTCTAGGTGCGACCCGAAAGGTCCACACAACTAACTTCCCAGTGGAAAGAATAAAAAATATCATTTATTTTACTATTTCATACAATTTTTCATTCGGCACAAAAAACGACTCGACCGATTTTGCTCAAAATTTAATGAGGTCTAAGTTTCATAACTATGCGTTAAATGAAACTGGTCCCATGTCAATGTTACTCTTTGTTCTCGAGATACTCGAGGCGAAAATTGAATACGAACATACATACGTATATACGTACATACGTATATGTGAACACACGAACATCCTCTTGAAACCGTACTATTCAACGCTAAATACCTTGAAACGTGGAGATATGTTAAAATTTCGCAAAATCGGACCCATTACAATAATTTCCTACTGGGAAGTTAATAATAGTTGTTTTAAAAATGATGCATGCACGAATAATCTATTGTAAATTTTGATGTATTGCAACTTGCTAGGCGGTGAGGAAAAACTTTGTCAGGAAACCTACATATCTGAGGAATTAAAATAAAATATTTAGGAGACATAACATGAAGTCTGCCAACACGCATTGAGATTAACATTACCCTCTATGAAATTAGGGAAGAACGGTTCTCAGCAGTACAATATACTCGTATATATATACGTGCTGGATTCAAACCCGCAGTCCGCAGCGCTGCAGCTTAATATTGCTAAGTTGCTGCGCCAAAGAGCCGCAATCATATCTGAGCTTGGCCATGGTGATACGTAAAATTGATCTCTCGTCCTAATCATACGAAAGACAACCCCTTAGACAGAACGCTCCAGAATAGCATACTAATAACAAAAGTCGTTGAAAGTTTTAGGAAAATTTTAATATTATACTTAATGTTCCACACAAATCGTTGATGTCTTTGAATACAAAATAAAACCTTTAATGTTGAAAATTGCAACAGAAAATGGAAGGCCATTTTTTCATAAGAAAAATATATGAATTGCAAAAGAAACGGCAAGTTTCAATGACCATTCGTGTCACCGCCGCAGTGAGTATCACAGTCACCGCAGTCACTCTGGTTCTACTGCGGATATCCTCATTTCTGAGTCTATAACGCAAAGAAACTCCGAGCATAGCCCTCTCTATAGCTTTCTGAGCGACCTTGAGTGTACTCATACGGCCAGCAGTGAAGGACCACGTCTCAGATCCGTAAGTCATCACTGGCAACACGCACTGGTTGTACAATCTAGTTTTCAGAGATTGAGGTATACCTGACGAGAAGATGTGTCGTAATTTCCCGAACGCTGCCCAGCCGAGTTGAATCCCTCGATTGAGCTCTGGGTCGAAGCTGGACTTACCTAGTCGGACTATTTGTCCCAGGTAAATATACTCGTCAACAACTTCGAGAATAATGTCCTGACAACTACCGGCGGTACGGTATACGGTGACATGAACATTAAACATGATGTTTGTTTTGTCCATGTTAATCTTAAGACCTATCAGTTGGGAGATACCATTGAGGTCATTGAGCATGGTGCTTAGGTCCTCCAGCGATTCTGCCATAAGGAATATATCGTCGGCAAATCGAAGGTGAGTGGTGTACTCGCCATTGATGTTAATACCGTATCCTTTCTAGTCCAGTAGCTGAAAAACGTCTTCCAATGCAGCGGTGAAGAGTTTCGGGGATATAACGTCACTGTTGACGACGCTCACGTTGCTTCTCGAACACCTGAAATATAAATAATATTAATCAATAAAAAATAAAATATGTAAAAAAAATATACTCATAAAACATTGTTACTTACCTAATGTACTTGCTGTTTTTCTATAATAAATAAGTACGTGTGCATACGGGGACGGTGGCACTTACCGCGATTTTTATCAGTAGGGTGAAGGTATATTTGCAACAACGGTGTTGCACCGCTGAGTACATGATCCCGCGTTTCGAGTTAGTTGCACTAGAACATCATACGAGGTGACACCTATGTCTCCCTCCCCGCGGATGTACACGCGCTCACCAAATTTTTTTTGTATATTTTGCTCCCAGACGACACCAGCGGCCTACATCATCAACATAGTGGTCCTTCGGCCGAATCCTTACGTCGTCTGCAAAAAATATAATAATAATAAGTATCAGTTATGTTCCACGCGCCGGCTACGCCGCAAAAAAAGCGACGACCACGTGGCACCGCTGCAAAATCGGAGTGCAAGAACAACCAAGATGTGTTACCATCGTTCAGCTTAAAGGATGAAGTGCTGGAAAAACCTGGAAATGCGCTAAGTGCCTCTAGTAAGAGTAAAAAGTCATCAAAGACCGCAGGCACGTCGTCAAGTACGGCACGCAAACGGCAATTGGAATACGAAACCGCTAAAGCTATGGCTCTCGTGGAAATACAAGCAGCGGAAGCTGAAGCAGAAGCCAAAGTTAAGAGTGCTCAGGCAGAAGCTGCCAAGCTTAAGGCAAATATTCAGTCGAAGCTGCTAAACAAACAGCTTGCAGCTGAGATGGCAGAATTGGAGTCCCATTCACGCTCTTCCCACAAGTCGGCTATGAAATCTTCGACCAGCAAAGTTGAAAATTGGCTGAATGCTCCAGGAAACCAGCATGAGGAGAACCGAGAAGAGTACTCTTGTGAAAAAATCGGCCTAGAAAAGCTAGCACATGCCTTGAATGATGCAGTGGCTGCCTCATCATATAAAATACAGAACCAGGAGCTCTTAACAAGATTAGCAACGTCTAAAGACCTGCCTTTATTTTTTGGAGATCCAATGGAGTGGTTGCAGTTTAAACAGGCGTACCAAGAATCTACCCAATTATGCAAATATAGTGACACAGAGAATTTATGGCGGCTACGTAAGTGTCTTCGTGGCGATGCTAAAGAAGCAGTGACTTCACTCTTGATTGGTGGAACTACACCCGATTTAATAATTGACACCTTAGAACTTCGATTTGGCAAACCAGAAACAATTATGAGTAAAATAGTTTTACAGCTTAAAAAACTATGTCCGTTGCCGTTAACTTATCATAATGATATCATTAATTTTGCAATAAAAATAAAGAACTATGTGGCTGCTGCCAAAGCAATGCAACAAAGTGATTATCTTCGCAGCCCGGAGTTAGTATCGATTGTCGTATCTAAGCTTCCAACTTTGCTTGTCGCAAAATGGACCGACTACGTTTATGAACAGCGAGAGTGTAATTTGCCGAAGCTAGAATTGCTTAGTGATTTTTTATATGAGGAAGCCACTAAAACAGCTGCATCAGGAGTAAGTCATATTCACGCTCAATATAATTTAAAGAAGCCCGATGAACGTAAACACCGTTCACACTCGTTGTTGTACACAAATAGTAATCAATTACAAAACGCGGAAAAGTGTACATTTTGCCGAAAATGGGCTCATGGTGTCGCAGATTGTTCACGGTTTAAGCGCGCCTTACGCAAAGATCGCTGGCGATTTGTACGCGTAAATAAACTTTGCTTCAAATGTCTTGCCCCCCGCCATACGAATGGTATGTCTTGTATTGGCAGTAATTGCGACATTGACGGCTGCAATCAACCGCATCATCGTTTACTGCACTGGATAAAACCATTGGAAGAAAGCTTAAAAACTGTGGAGCGAAGTGAGGATGAGCATCCCAGCACCAATGAAACAGTGACTCATACGGTGGCATCCCACTGTCACAAGGTGCTTTTGAAAGTGGTGCCGCTCACTCTTCACGGACCGAATGGCAGTTTGCATACGCATGCACTACTGGATGATGGAGCTACCGTGACGGTGATATCCTCTGATATCGCAGATGAGCTCGGATTATACGGTGCAAACGTGATATTGCGCGCGCGCAGCGCATGGGACTCGGGCGAGCTTGTGTGTGAATCTCAAGTAGTGAGTGTTAGTGTTACCAATTCGTATAACGAAATGTTTACTTTCCGTGCGCGTAAAATTAAAGAATTAAATTTACCAACACAAAAAGTGCCGAATATGGACTTTAATAATTATGGATTGTTAAGTGAAGATCTTATGTTATGTAATTGTAACGCTAAGCCAAAATTATTAATAGGTCAGGACAACCATCATTTAATTTCTCCCATTCGTTGTGTTCGTGGTAAGCAGCGTGAGCCGTACATAACTCAAACTGCGCTTGGATGGTGTGTGCACGGATATATGGTAAGTGATGTTAATTGCACTGATCGCTTTGTCTCTTTCATTAATAGTTGCACCGAAAAAGCGGGACAGTCGCAGTGTATCTTTCACTTACACACGGTAGAATCGATTGCTAGCGATCTCTCTCTCGATAACGATAACGGTGAATGCACCTGCGCGCAGTTGCACGATGCGGTTCGTAGATCCTTCGCGTTAGAGTCTATTGGTGTAGGTTCGAAGCCACGCCGCAACCCAGACGAAATACGCGCTTTACAAATTTTAGATGACACTGCAGAATTAGTAAATGGTCAATGGAATGTCGGCTTACCGTGGAAATACGATGAATTACATTTACCCGACTCTTACCCTACCGCTTTTAATCGTCTAAAGTCAATAGAAAGAAAATTTTTGCTCAACAAAAAGTATGCAACTCGTTATTGTAAAAGAATGAGATACTTATTTTGTAATGGTTATGCTAGAGAACTTAATGAGACCGATGAAAACTCTAATAAACGTATAATATGGTATTTGCCGCACTTTGGTGTAGATAATCCAAATAAGAAAAAACTGCGTTTAGTTTATGACGCGGCAGCAAAGTCGAACGGTTATTCTTTAAATGATTTTCTTTTACAAGGCCCTGATTTGTTACAATCGTTATTAGGAATAATGTTACGATTTAGAGAAAACCGCGTAGGTATCATAGGGGACATAAAAGATATGTTTTTAAGGATTAATGTACGAAAAGAAGATGTTAATTCTTTGCGTTTTTTGTGGAAAGATATCTATTTAAGCAATGAAAATGAACAATTAGGCTTCGGAAGTAGTAACAAAGGTTCAAAATTACCTATACAACATCCTGTTAAGAAATATGTTATGACGTCATTAATTTTTGGCGCTAACTGCTCCCCATTTATAGCACAATATATTAACCAAAATAAAAACACATTGCGCTTTCAGAATAAAATGCCGGATGCAGTTAATGCAATTAGGAAAAATCAATATATGGACGATTTTATCGATAGTTTACCAGACGTCGCTACTGCTACAAAAATGATAAAAGATGTTTCATATATTAATCAGCAAGGTGGTTTCGTGATGCGTAACTGGTTAAGTAACAAGTCAGATGTTCTTAATGATATGCCAAAAGAGACTTTAAATGACATGGCGATACGGTTTAATGTTGAATCCCAGCCGGAACGAACGCTTGGGCTTTTGTGGTTTCCCGCGAGTGATATGTTCGGGTTCGATCTTTCGTTAAAGCGTATACCGAGTGATATTTTACAACTATCACGAAAACCGACTAAGCGTGAAGTTCTTCGTATTATAATGTCTGTATATGATATTCATGGTTTTTTAGCACCTTTTACGATAAAATCCAAAATTTTAATGCGCGAAATATGGAATGTAGGTATAAAGTGGGATCAGGAAATAACAGATAGTTTATTTGTTTTATTTAAAGATTGGATTTCGCAGTTACAAGAAATGAGTTACGTTCGAATCCCGCGGTGGTATTTCTATAGCAACGATTCTGTCGGTGTGAATGAGAAGAGCGGCCACACCGTAAACGACGATGAGACGTCGTTGCAATTGCATATTTTTTGTGATGCATCTCCATGCGCATACGCATGTGTTGCTTATTGGCGTAAACAAGACAGCAACGGCGTGCAGGTGTCATTCATTGCGAGTAAAAGTCGCGTTGCGCCGTTAAAACCGTTAACTATGCCTAAACTCGAACTTCAAGGCGCGCTATTAGCATGTCGCTTGGCAGAGACTATAAAAAAGGAGCATAGAATTAAACCGTCACGTGTTTTTTATTGGACTGATTCAATGATTGTTATTTATTGGATACGTAACGAGCATAGAAATTACAAAGTTTTTATTGCAAATAGGTTAGGTGAAATTGATGAGTTAAGTAAAATTGATGAGTGGCATTATGTGCCGACAAATTTAAATATAGCGGATTTAGCTACAAAAAATAATGATTACGACTTCAACAAGGACTCCTCTTGGTTAACGGGTCCGTCTTTTCTGTACACGGAAGAAAAGTATTGGCCCCGAGAGCCTGAAAATAACGAAAAGAGCAACAATGAGCTGTTAGATAAAATATATGTAGTAATAAAAGCACCAAAGGAGAATTGTAATAGTATTTATGATTTGCCTATTCCGGATCCAAACCGTTTCTCCGTGTGGCTGCGCTTGCTTCGCTGCACCGCATCTGTACTATTATTTATAGAAAAATGTAGAAAAACCGGTACTCGGCGTATTAATAACTTGTTAATGAATAGAGCCGAAGTACTTTTGTTACGCTATTCACAATCACAATCATTTCAGACTGAAATTGATTTGCTGAAACAAAATAAAGAAATTAATCGTGATAGTCGTTTACGTTCATTGACACCATTTTTAGATAAAGACGGCTTATTGCGTGTAGGAGGGCGTATAAACGCGGCTGCAAACGTCACTGAAACTATGAAAAACCCGGTGATTCTGGATGGTAAACATCGCATAGCAAGGCTGGTGGTTTTGGACTTCCACGTACGTGCTGCTCATTCGTATAATGAACTTGTAATAAACGAGCTACGACAAAAATATTGGGTTGTAAATCTGAGACCTACAGTTCGCTCCGTAGCTTCACAGTGTTTAGTTTGCCGAATACGAAAAGCAGCACCAAGACCGCCTCGCCTCGGGGACTTGCCATTTCAAAGATTGGTTCATCATCAAAGACCTTTTACCGTTTGTGGTGTAGACTTATTCGGTCCGATCGAAGTAACTGTGGGCAGGCAGAGACCCAAAAGATATGGTGTTCTTTTTACATGTTTAACAATACGAGCTGTTCATATTGAAATAGTATCGACGCTTACCGCAGACTCACTTATAATGGCACTTAGGAGGATGGCTGCACGCCGTGGGTGGCCTCATACTGTCATATCTGACAACGGAACTAACATGCGAGGTGCTGATGCTGAACTTCGAAAATCTTTTGAAGAAATTAAGCAGCAGCAAGTTATAGCCGAAGCATTAAACAAAGGAGTTTCCTGGCAGTTTATACCACCGGCCAGTCCTCATATGGGGGGAGCTTGGGAGCGTCTGATTAGAAGTGTGAAAACGGCACTGAAAGTCGTTCTTAGAGAGAGGGCTCCTCGAGAAGAAGTTTTATTAACGCTTCTCGCTGAAGTCGAAAATATAATTAATAGTAGACCGCTTACCCATGTTTCGGTGGACCCTCAAAGTAAAGAGGCATTAACTCCAAATCATTTTTTACTAGGATCTTCGTCGAACTTACCTGTACCTGGGGTCTTTGATGATGGCGACATGTATGTTAGACGACAGTGGCGTATTGCCCAACGGTTGACAGACTTATTTTGGAGCAGATGGGTAAAAGAGTTTTTGCCAGAGCTAATTCCTCGTCGTAAATGGGATAGGGAAGGTCCGCAATTAAAAGTAGGAGATCTTGTAGTAGTAGTCGATCCATCATTATTTCGAAACTGTTGGCCAATAGGTATTATTGAAAAGGTTTATCCAGGTTCAGACGACAGAGTCAGAGTAGTTGACGTTAGGACTAAGTCAGGAGTGATGAAGCGATCAGCTGCTCGCGTGGCCTTTCTCCAGCTTGATAATGAGTGTCGGCGAACCGACACTTGGGGGGAGGATGTTGACGACGCTCACGTTGCTTCTCGAACACCTGAAATATAAATAATATTAATCAATAAAAAATAAAATATGTAAAAAAAATATACTCATAAAACATTGTTACTTACCTAATGTACTTGCTGTTTTTCTATAATAAATAAGTACGTGTGCATACGGGGACGGTGGCACTTACCGCGATTTTTATCAGTAGGGTGAAGGTATATTTGCAACAACGGTGTTGCACCGCTGAGTACATGATCCCGCGTTTCGAGTTAGTTGCACTAGAACATCATACGAGGTGACACCTATGTCTCCCTCCCCGCGGATGTACACGCGCTCACCAAATTTTTTTTGTATATTTTTCTCCCAGACGACACCAGCGGCCTACATCATCAACAGTCACCCTGTCTTACACTTCTCTTCAGTTGGATAGCTTTCGAACTCTGGTTCTGTACTTGGATAGCCATCGTAGCCCTACTGTAAAAACACTTCAGCGCTTCGATATACCGACAGTCAACTTGGTACCGCTGAAGGGACTGTAGCACCGCCCACATTTTGACGAAATCAAAGGATTTTTCATAGTCCACATACGCCAGGCAAAGTGGCAGATTGTACTCTTCGGTCTCTGTACAATCTGCCGCAGGGTATGTATGTGGTCTATGGTATTAAAGCCTTTTCGGAAACTTGCTTGTTCGGGAGGCTGGAAGGCGTCGAGTCTGCATGCGAGACAATTCGTAAAGACTCTCTAAAACAGCACGTAGACGCGGCTCAAAAGGGAAATCGGTCTGTAGTTCTTCAAGAGAGCGTTATCGCCTTTCTTAACCCTCAATCCACTAGGTGAAATTTGCTAACGTAAGCACCTTCTATGAACCCACTGCACTCATATATTTTCTTAGCGTGGTTTTCTCAAATAAAACACTTTTTTTCATAATTTCTTTTTTATTATTATTCTTAAATATTAAATAAGGCACTAGAAAACAGTAACGAAACCGAATAAACTTCTCAAATCCTCTCAAAAATTAAAGAAACTTTGTTTTAACAGTCTCAAAAACAAATGTATTTTTGGACCTCTACAAAAATAACAAATATCCTTAACCAATGTATCTTTTTATCTTTATAAGCCTTTCATAGGTATACAAAACAAAAATAATAGAACAAAAATGTATGCTTCTATACAAAAATGAAAAACGTGCAATGGGTCTTGCCACCGCTTACAGGCAACGACGGCATACCTTTTTTGAGCAACTCAAACATACAGGCTTCAGACATTTGGTGCATAAATGTGCAGTTATTGTTCTCTTTTTGTAGTGGCATAGGTAACAATATTTTCTTTCCGTCCTGGGTAACTTGTCTTCAGTTTCAGAGTGGCTTGCATCTTCAAGAATGTCTTTCTTCAAGATATATGAAATCGAACTACGTGATCCATGATTCCACAACAGAATCCGCCTGGTCTTTATTCATATATACAACTTTATGTTGTTTTAGATCCATTTTACAAACCTATAATGAAAGAAATTAAAATATATATGTTTTTTATATAAATAATACGACAAATAAGCAACGTTTGAGAATCGTAAGAATTAAATAAAAATATTAACATAATTCACTAGTATGAGTCCATGGGACTCACTCGATTTGATAACTCACCAACTACGCGTCACAGGTGCACGTCCTCTCGCTACCGCGGTACCGGCGACACTATAGGAAGGTACTAAGGCGGGGGAGGAAACCAGTCGCTAGAGCTAAAATTTATAACGGTTTAAAATTTCGATGTGAGTCCAATGGACTCAGGTAGTGAATTAAGGGTTAAAGAACAAGACCACCGCACTTCTACTCCACGCCTCCGGAGTAGTGCCACCATGGTGGACGGGATTGAAGAGCTTCTGAAGGACTTTAAGTACCGGTGTTTCACCCACTTTCAGAAGCTCCGCTTTAATTCCATCCTCGCCTGGGGCCCCGCTGTTTTTAAGGTGCTGGAGAGCCATTCTTATCTCTCTCTGACTGACGTCCGGGATATCTTTTGAATAGTCTTAAAGGGGTTCTAAAAGGTGACGCGATATTTCGGCCAATGAGGAACGCGCCCCGCCAAGATGGAGGTGGTAAGATGGCCGACCCAATAAAAAGGCGCCCGCAGCCTTCGAGCGCCCTCTTCCAACACATTACCAGACCAGGAACGTCAAACGCGGCACCGAAAGGAACCCCACCCTGGTAAGTGCATTTTTCCTTTTCCTCCTTCTTTTTTGTTTTTCCGGTCACATTTTCTCTCCTACTGGCTCAATTGAATCTCCTCGCGGACACTCGTGAAGCAGTAGATTAGGGAAGAGCGAGTGCATCATTCAAGGCTGTCGCGTGTCGCGTCAGCCATATGGTTTTGGGGTATCAGGAAACCGCACATAGAGTCCACCTAGTAACATCTCACATAATAGGGTCAAGGCCTGACCTGGGAATCGAACACATGATCCCCTAGGCCCGTCACCCAACCAACGTGGTTGTCGTGAGAGGAGACTATGAGGAAATGCAGTTAAATTGGAAACTGATTTTCATTCTTTACATGGTATAGCCATGCTGCAGTTATATTAGTACTATAGTTGAAGCGCGTATATTTTAGTTCAACCGGGGAAGGACCGCACTCTCACAGAGTACCAGCATAAAATATTAGCTTAATGCTGCTTTATTTCAAATGGTAAGTGTAGAGAAGCGGAGACCCTTTTTACTGGAAACGAGACATTCCATGGCAGCTTGGGTTAGCTGGATTAATAACTTTAATTTATATATATATATATATATATATATATATATATATAAATATTACCTATTAATACTATATATATATATATATTAACATATGTAGATAATACCTTTAACTTACCTTCCGTTAAACAGCAATATTCTTATAATCAGCAAATTAATAATGTGTTACATAATACGTTGGTATATTCTACTATCAACTTATATCAAAAGATTCAAAATATTTTTTCGCAACACTTAAGAGGAGTTTTACAAATTCGCGAAATCACAAGGTTTCCTCGTTGAAATTTTATGTTTTTCGTTCATTGTTTAAAATAAGAATTACTTGGTAAAATAGTTCGTTTTCTCTACCACAATAAGCTTAGAGCAAATTTTAGATAACTTTATTATTTATTTAGTAATAATCATTCTCCCGATGCATGTTTAGGCCAAAACTCTCAGAGACATGATTTGGGAGCTCTAATTTGTAGATTCTGTAGAATATCGGCCATCAAAAAAAATTATATCTCACAAATATTCTATACTTTAATAAGATAGAATACATTTTCATTATATGCCTTTCACGTAAGTAAAATATACGACATAATTCAATTTACGACCGGAAAAACTTCGATATTACACCAACCCCAATATCTTGGAACCATCTTGATGTAAAATTTATACCTGTAATTTTGACTCAAAATTTATACCAAAATAATCATCAACATTTGCTTTAACTATACTATTGTTTTTACTTTTTAAGTCGTTACTATTATTTTTAATTAATTAAATAAATAACTAAAAAATATGTCTTACTTCACAAATAAAAAAGACGTGTGGCACTCGGGGACTGCCGCGGTAAAGCTATTGCATAGCATTTTTTATCAACTTATGCAATTATAATTAATTATTTATTTTATTTATGCAGTCAAGTCTTTGATATTAAATCAAGTTACACTTTTTGAGCGTGGTGACCGATAAGAAAACAATTTTTTTTCTCTTATTGTATAATTGAGAAGTTAATATTGTTTAAAATATTTTTAATATCTTACAATACATGTAGGTTATTCAGGAATTTTTATCATTCAGTTAGCAGCTAGTGTACATGCATACGACTAGTCGCACGCACACAAACACCGTGCCGAAGTCTGCCGAGTGCCGAAGTCTGTCGAACTGAAACGACGTTAGACGATGCACGGCTTTCAACGCCACACCTCCGTGCCCGTCGGAGTGGGGAGCGTGAGGTTTTTTTCGTTACGGAATTTCTGGATTCGGTCCCCGCGCTCAAGGCCCGTGAAGGAAGCTATGCAATAGCTTAAAAACTGATAAGAATACTTTTTAAACAACATATAATCAATAAACGATAATCGCGTATAGTGAATTTCGAGGTAAATTATTATATGTAAACGTTTTTGAATCGTCGTAATGATACATATTTCCTAAAGAAAATATCTTCACAATTAATTTGATTTAAAATAACATTAGAAATAACGTATAAAAACGGAGAAATTATCAAATTTTTGATCGAGTTCCTAACCAGTACTCAAACAAAAATGGCGAATAGTCATTTTCACATTTTTTTTAGAAATAACGTATAAAAACAGAAAAATTATCAAATTTTTGATCGAGTTCCTAACCAGTACACAAACAAAAATGGCGAAATGTCATTTTCACGTTTTTTAGAAATAGCGTATAAAAACAGAAAAATTATCAAATTTTTGATCGAGTTCCTAACCAGTACACAAACAAAAATGGCGAAATGTCATTTTCACATTTTTTTTCTATATAGTTATTTGTTACAGAGTACACAGATAAAATTCACTCTCATAGATGACAAATTTCACTTCGGTTCATTTTCGCACGCTTTCTCGAGAGCGACGCGTCGTGACTTGTTTACGCATTTACTTCAAATACCCCGCCCGCACACCGCAGGAAACATATACCTACGAAAAAAAAACGTAACAAACTTCTGCCAGATAAGGCTTGATAAGATCTTTGGTGTTTTTGCACCATAACCTGACTCTGATAAATTTTAAATATGACTAGATAGATAAGAACAGTTGGTTTAATATGATTGTTGAAAACAAATACCCTTTAATTTTAATGAAAAATACTTGAGGTTGATGAATGTTGAATCGAAAACATTAATTTTTTATTTAGTTTACGGACTCCTATCCAGATGTTTACTAGGAGAATACGAAGTTTATTTCATTTTTGTAATATGGCTAATTATTAATTAGGCCGGGATTTCTAAGATTAATAACTAATTAACTAAGATTAAGGTTAAGAACTAAGATTAAGATTAATGATAAGATAGGAACTGATTTAAGGCCGAATACGACGCGAACGACCTTGCTCGTTTCGCAGCAAACCACACGCCGCCGGTACGCTTTGTTTATATAGACATGTATAATACCTATAATCAAAGCCGTACGGGCTTTGATTATATTGTATTTGAACGAGCTATCTCAGTATGCAGAGTAATGAACAACACAGAGAGCATTGCTTACTTCTTAAATGAATTTTTCTTATTTATAATATTAGTTCCTATAGATTATAAATTCTGTACTTTATTCGTTATAAAATATTGTTCGAAAAGTTATTGAATTGTTAACGATGTTTTTTTCTTAATTGGTGCATCGTACGTAAAGAACCTCATATAACTGAAAATGTTTGTTTTTGTGAGTCTTACAAGATGCCGTAATGCAAATTGCATAAATAATAAAGAAAAGAAAACCAAAAAGTCAGTGATTGCCCCATAGTGGGGATATACTGTGTATGTAAATTCTCACAAGACTACTCCGACTGGTCAATCACTTCACATCCGAAGTATTTCGGTTTTTCTTAATTATGTACTTACCCCATGCTTTCGGACAATACATTGACTATGACACTATTTGCGGTCTCTGTGCTTGCACTACTCTGTACATTCTTTTCCGACTGGGTCTTGATATATACATTTTTAGTGTTTCTCACTTGAAACTAGAAAAGTATAAATGATCAGTTTGGCTAATGTAAATGAGTAAAAATGCTTCCTATTACAGGCAGCCTAAACAAAAAATTACCTTACAAAAATATAAGTATTAACCTCAAAATACAACATTCGAGCAGCGTTCATGCGATAAACTCTCCTTGTTTTACCACTTATAGTCACTTAAACGCGTATAAAACACTAAAGTAACGATTTTCACTACGCGTTATGTGTCTACATCGACTGTTGTTACCTTACGTCACACGTCAAAGCGCCTGGTAATTTATTACAGCAAACTTTTATCTGGCAATATACGATATTATTATTAGGTGTTTTTAATTAAAACGAATTATGTTAATAAATAATATTTTGTATCGAAAATAAAGATAGCAGGTACCTTCGGAATCACAATACAAACATTTTTACGTAAATGAATTTTTCCTAAATTAAAATTCACAGAGTTTTGGAAGAACAATAATTTTATATATCATTTCTTAACATTTTTTTATTTGTTGGTATATTCATTTATTTTAAAATTTTAAAATGACTGTCGTCTTGTGAAGGATCCGAACAAACTTAGAATTACTTCAGGTCAAAGTTCTAGTCAAGAGAAATACATTAATTACAGTTCTCTTCGTATTCGCCTTAATATAAGGTGTACAATTACAATGTTCCGAAATAAATAAATACATAATTGACCATGAGTGAGTAAAAATAATATCTTTTATTTTACAGTATCTAATGTTGTTATATAAGGTAATTCTAAAATATATGCCACGGTTGTTTGTATGGAGACTTGGTCAATCAGCTGACCGATTTCCATACAAAGTGCAATTTTTTTTGAGAATTGACTATGGGTTCCTTGGGGAAAGTGGTACAGTATCATGAGTAGAACCACCAGTTGCAGCCATGGCATATTGTAGTTTAGAAGCACCTTATACTTCAGTTAAAATAAGTGCGAGTAGGTATTATTTTTCTTGTATATATATATATATATATATATATATATATATATATATATATATATATATATATATATATATATATATATATATATTGAGAATCTAAATTGAGAATTTAAACTATACGCGTGTGTATCGCTCATTTTAATATCAAAAATTTAGGTTATCTTTATAGCAGTATTATATTTTCAATTCAAAATTAGTACTGCATTTGTGATAATAATAAAATGTATGTATATAGAGTACTCACTCATTTTCTTTCACTATTATTTCGTGACTTTCTTCATTAATAATAAATGCACCTTGTTCATTCATATTCAAAACACTTTATACACAAACACCGTGTCGAAGACCGAAAAGAAACGACGTTACACAATGCACGGCCTTCAAGCCACACCTCCGTGCCCGTCGGAGTGGGGAGCGTGAGGTTTTTTCGTTACGGCGGAATAAATTTCTGGATTCGATCCCCGCGCTCAAGGCCCGCGATAGAAGCTATGCAATAGCTTAAAAATCTTTTTGGAAGTCTAGCATACAAACATATATAAAATTAAGAACAGCCTAAATTAGAATATATTATTATTCATCAGGTGGACTGTATGCTCACTTTTTACTCTTATTCCAAATATAAGAAAACATACACTGATTCTATTGTCTTTTCGTCTCATCACCTCAAGGGTAAAAGCTGATAATCAGGGTTTTGTTTTCGGAGCAAAATTAATCGCGGTGACCCATTTGATAAGGTGCTTCACATTTTCATTTAGGTATTGTGTAACTTTTTTGTATTAATTAGTTCCTAATTTAGTCACTGAATTTACGTGTTGGAGAGAGAAATAAATTTTTATCTATTTATTGAAATGTCTATCTAAAAACCGAAAACGAGTTTAAGGTATATTCAGAATAAAAAATACTCGTAATACAAATAGAAATATGAATTTAGTAAATAATAGAAAACATTACAAGCACAAGCTAATATCAGAGACAAGGTTTAGACGGTTAAGAAAAAGTCAATATAATTCTATCTTTTATTACTATAACAGACCGACATTTTAGTACACGTTTACTACAATAATGCTTGAATTCTAGACTTTCAAAAAGATCCCATGGCTGAACCTGGATCTCATGGAAGTAACCCACACATCACATACAGTATCGGATAAAAGTAAATTAACTTCACTTGTACGCTGGACTTGTTTGAGCTTGTTAAAGCAGGGTTATGAATTTAAAAATAAATAAAAACGTAGTTTATATGAAGAACGTGATATAGCATCAAGAATTTATTAGATATAAAATGCAAGTAGCGAGAAATCTTGTGAGACGTGAGCTGTTGTTATTTAAAACGCTGCGGAGAGATTAAATTTCCCTTCAGACTTCAAGTAGTACAAACGTTAAGAAAAACAGTACACTTTAACAACACAATACTTGAAACCTATTCACATTATTGTTGTCTACTTTGATGAATGGTTTAATTATTGTATGGCAAAGGAGATGTGATAAATTTCTTTAATTGAAATCCTTTGAGCAATGTCTTCATTTCATTCGGGATCTTCGTTTTAGTGGATTTTTTTTATAATATACTGGTGTGACTTAATGACGCATCAGTTCATTGTGCCATTGCCATTGCGTCACCTTGTGACGCATCAGTATATTGAAAAAATACTGATGTGTCATAGCGTGAGATTTTGACGACAGCTCAACACAGTGGACAATCAATAATGACAGTCACTCAAGTTCATAAGGCGCCCAAGTGATCTACATAACTGGAGGTTATATCAACAACAAAGCACTTCTTTCGACGTTTTCTCTAATGGTTCACATGTTCTGATACATGTCACAAAATCTCATCACTTTTTCATATCAAATCCCCTTTAAACCATTATTTAACCGATAAAACACAATCCTTCGACGGTCAAGTTTCCGTTTTTCTGTATTTTGTCTTGGGCAATAGATAATAAAAGCTATTTTTATAATAAAATTGCCTTCATTATCAAAAAAATCATGAAATTATAACATTGAAGTGAATCTGTTGAGATTAATATTGAATAAAAGAAATATATTTTAAAAAAAAAAAACGATCAGAAATCAGAATCATAATTTTTTTATTTGCTTTAAACATAGTAGTGCAAAGATGTTAACATAAAGGTAGGTCCTCATGTTTGACTTATAATTGTCATGCAAATTTAAGAGTATTTACATTTTAGTATACTTAGAGCTAAAAATAAGTTCATAGACTAAACAGAAAACTAATGGTAAACATGAGTCGCAGACAGAACATTACATGTAATGATTTATAAATTGTATAATATTTTATGTCGAATTATTCAAGTCATAAAATAAAGTAAACACAGAAAAGCTAAAGATACAGTTAAAATTTAAAAAACTCTTGGTCATTTAAGTATTCATGGACTGAATAAAAACATCTAGTGAAAAGCCAGGAATGTAACTTTCTTTTAAACATTGGTAACGGCAGAGCTTTGAAACTTGGATGAAGCTTATTATAAATTTTAGTAGAGCACACAATAACAGCTTCGTCTGTATAGTTGAAGTCTTAATCTAGGTTGCATGATCCTATCTCGATGTCTGGTAGGTTTGTTTTTGTTTTGCTCTCTAGTGACAAAATAATGAGAATGTTGTCGTACAAAAATACACATTTGTTTTATATACAGGCAAGGTAGCGGTAGGATTCTAAGATTATTGAAAAGGAGTTTACAGCTTTCAAGAAAATGTACTCTGCAAATAGCCCTAATACATTTCTTTTGGGCTATGAAAGCCCGGCTTACATCCGCTGATCTTCCCCACAATATAATGCCGTAACTTAATAGTGATGACACATAGCCATGGTAGGCCGCGATAGAGCAGTTTAAATGGATGATACATTACTGAGTCGTCGTAGTGCGTATACAAATTTATTTATTTTCGTACATAGATTGTCTATATGTGCTTTCCAGTCACAGTGTTTATCTAAAGTAAATCCAAGAAATTTAGCTTCATTAACAATTTCAACAATATTACCGCAATAATCGACTAGCACATCCATTGAGCTTGCTCTGTAATTAGTAAACCGGATTCCCTTTGTTTTTTGAATGTTTATTTTGAGAATGTTTGAATGTAGCCAATTGATTAGGTTGTGTAAAGTCTCATTAATAATGACATTGGATTTTTCTATTTCGTCACATTTTATTACCACGGTAGTGTCGTCTGCAAACATGTAACATTTATGTTGAGTTGCATTTGGTAAGTCGTTAATAAATATCAAAAACAACAGGGGCCCCAAGATACTGGCCTGCGGAACTCCATATGGGTTGACACGATACTTTGACCGGAAAGTACACTGTATGGATTCAACGAATGTTGCTATCTCAATACATTGCTTTCTATTATACAAATAACTTTCCAATATGCGTTACCTCTAATACCATATTGATAGATTTTATCCAGTAATCGTTTATGTGGAACAAATTCAAAGGCTTTGGTCATGTCTAGAAATAAAGCAATAAGTGGTATCTTTTGATTAATACATTCAGTAACATAATGTATCGGATTGTAGCAAGCCAATGTACTAGAGTGACCTTTGCGAAAACAGCACTGTTCTTCTGTCGGTATATAATGTGATGTAATAAAGCTATCAATGCACTTGAAGATTACTTTTTCATAGATTTTTGATAGAATTGGAATTAGAGTTATTGGTTTATAGTTATTCATATCACATTTATCGTCTTTCTTGTATATTGGCTTAATAATACATAACTTAAGGATATCGGGGAATGATCCCTGTTCCATTGACAAATTAGTTACATGGGTAAGAGGTCAGCTCAAATCCCTCGCACATGCCTTTACTACACGTGTGCTTCTGCCATCATGTACAACTTAATTGCTGTTTTTAAGCGATAAAATAAAAGTAGCTATTTCCATTTCATTAGTTGGGTATTGATATTGAATTTTTATTGAATGGAATGTTAATTTTATCAGAATTTAAATTGTCCTGTTCTAGGTTCGTCATATCTATAAAATATTTATTAAACAATTCACATATTACATTAAGATTACTATATTTTATGTCATTTATACTTATCACGTCAATATCATTATATTCTTTATCATTATTTAAATTAACATTGATAATATTCCATGTCGCTTTACATTTAGTACCCGGTTGACCGAGCTTTGCTCGGTATTTTTCGCTCGATTTTTTTTTAATTCGTGTGTTTTGGAAATTATATTTAGATACAAATTACATACTGATGAAATATAAATAATATTTTTTGATCTTAGCGACATAACAGAAAAAACGGAACTGGTTATGTGAATAAAAAGTCATGAGTGCAATTATTTTAATTTAAATTTTCGTGTTTTTAAAAAATACTAAAAAAAGGGCTCGAAAAAATAGATTTTCTCAAAAAAAGAAAGGAACTTGAAAAAAAATTAAAAAAAGTCGGTCGGTCGGTCTGGGCTCGAACCGGGGTTTTACGATTCTGTGACCGCCCATTTAACCAATTAAGCTATTTATAATCATTAACCGTCTGTCAAAATTTACCTTCTTATTCTAACGATATTGTAGCAGTTTTTCATTGCCTAAAAACACGGACAAAAAGACATTTTCTAAAAATAAATCCTAGCTAGATCGATTTATTATCCCCGAAACTCCCTGGACACTAAATTTTCGTTGGAGCCGTTTCAGAGATCCCCATTATATATATATATATATATATATATATATATATATATATATATATATATATATATATATATATATATACAAGAATTGTTCGTTTTATGGTATAGGTTTAGAAGCGCTATTTATAACTCTTTGGTTTTGTAATTTTTGAGCCCTATAAATTCACTTTTTGAGTATTTTATTGTACTTTTGTATGCGTATTTTTTAGATATTCTAGAAATTTTATTGCTTCTTGTATATTGGATATATAGACGCCGTTTATTTTTACACGCAAGTCTAATGCCTTTACTAAGCCAATTCTGGTATCTGAGTTTATTACAGATCTTAACAAGCTTTATTGGTAAACAGAGTTTATTAAATAGATCAATCCCGTTATGCAATCCGTTGAAAGCTTCATAAGCATTTTTATTATTATATACTTCTGAAAATGATAGGGCAGACATACAGCATTCCAAACTTGATCAAATTTTCTTCACTATAATCAATTGTCTGTATAGTATACTCCTTTTTAATCAACTTCATTTTAAATGATATAGTTTGGGCCGATTCATGGGCAGATAGGCAAACAAGATGTGTGTCTGATTTGGTCCTATACACGTAACTGGCGATCTGGTCAGGACATGCCTTTCCACGAGTTGCAGTATTTATGCGCATTTTTAAGTAAAAGTTTTTTTTGGATATCATTTAAGAGATTGTTTGTTTTTGTCGAGTTGGTTTTAATATGTCTATATACCAATCGCCAGCCAGAACTATTTTACGTTTGGGTTTACTTTTAAGTAAGTTATGCAAAAGTTGTTGGAGTTTGATAAAAAAACAGATTAACGTCAGAGTCCGGTGTCCGATAAATGTTAAAAACTACTAATTTGTACATAGGTATTTCGGCACCACAGCACTCGAAGCTCTTAGATAGTGATAATTCTCCGCAAACGTTGAGTATTCTTGAGTCAAAGTGCTTTTTGACTAAGATGAATGAACCACCCCATTTTTCGCAATTTCGTGAATAGTAAGCAGCTAATTTGTAATTCGGTATTTTAAGATTTACTTCGTCATCGCTTTGAATAAACGTTTCAATCAAGCATAACACTTGTATGTTTAACTTTTCATCCTTAAATTCTTCCAGTGCAGCTTTTAAATAATCTGATTTATGAAGAAGTTCGGCAATATTTTGATGCATTTTTGTAAAGTTGTTATGGGCGAAAAAATTCTTCCCTATTCAAGTCATTGTTGTTAGGGTGGATTTTCTGTGGTGTTATTTGGGGGTCGTTTGTTTCTTTTGATTCATAGTTGTGTGAAGTTTCAGGATGCGAAAGAAGTGTCTCATTATGTACATTATTTAAAGTAGAATTAGGCAAGAGATTGTTGGCATTTTCATTTTCAGAATGTGTCTTAATTCCTTTTTTAAAATTAATGAATTCATTCTTATATTTTATGTAATTAATTTCAATTTATGTAGAATGTCACCTTTTGTAAATGTGTTTTAAAATAATTATGTTTATATGTGTTCATGTCAATAAATAAACAGTTGTTATATTTCCTACTCAACATATTAAGATCATTATTAAATTTTTTTACATTTAGATTTCGATTTGTCTTTACATTTATTAAGAGACACTTATAGTTCTTGTATTAATTATTAAATTGTATATATTATTAAATTCTATACATTACTGTATAAAAGATATGGATTGTTTTCAATTAAGCCTACAGATAAAATTATCACATCGTCTTCTTTCATGTTCTCAGGAATTACATTGAAATTCATCATAATGTCCCCACTTTGTGCTTGAGATTTAATTATGCTGGTAACGTTATACACGTCGATATGCAAGTATTTTGATCGCCAAGCCGCTTATTTGCTGATCTCCTAGAATAAAGATGTTTCTCTTCTTTGGTTGGTTTGTTTCCGCAAGTTTTTCCTTGTTTTGGATTTCTCTGTATTAAGTCCTCCAAAGCTTTGATTTACTACTGATGATGATCTTGATTCATAGATTTCCTGATTCATAGATTGAGTAGGCTACGTCATTAAACTAAAAAAAACATTGAAGTATTATTATCTGACATGAATGATTAGGCTGTTTGGTATTGATTATTGCCTGTTCCGAAGCAGAGCTGGCAACTTCGTATTTCAACTTAGCATGCGCATTTGACATCATTGACATTGTGGCTGTGTTTGTGAATAGTTTTGGTGTCGTTTTACTTTCGTGGATTTATTTAAGTTGACATTTGGCCCCTTCCTCGTATAACGGGGCAGAAGGTTGTTGTGTCAACATAATGAACATATTGTGGCACTTGAGATAAAGATGAATAAAACAAACAATTTACAACCTCCGACTTCTTTTCTAGATGGCATTTTATAATTAATTGCAGAAAAAAATTAAAAAATTTAAAATTTTTAGTTCTATTTTACCTTACTTAATAATAAATACAAAGATAATTAATAGAATCAGGCGTTACTTCCGGATAATTCAGACCTTCAGGATAATTTAGGGCAGTGGTGGTTTATGGAAAGGTTCGTTACGATCACTGTTATCTTTGGGTTGCACTGTCGGGAATGTACTATAACTACTTGGCATGTAAATTATGTGATGTAAAATGTATTATTTTTCAATCTTTTTTGAATACCACTCTATCCAGTAGGTGTGGATGATATCGGGCGTTTTGCCACGACGTGTGTTCATGAAATTTGACGGCTGGGATTAATCCGAACAATTCCTTAAGCACTCCCCTCTCTCTTCGCAGTGCCAGGAAGTCAAGCCTAGCGGAAAGAGCTCGGTCGCCGACGATTCGAACTGCCCTACGCTGAATGCGATCAAATTAAAGGAGCTGGCACTCGGGAGCCGCAACCTAGAGATGGGAACAGTATTCCATACGTGGCCGAACCCGCGCCTTGTAAAGTTGCAAGCGGTGTTCCAGCATGAAATTAATATTATCCCGCTCTGCTGAGCACACCAAGCTTTTTAGAGGACAATTTGTCCTTCTATTCCAGGTGATCACGAATTTGCATGTCACTTGACATGAAAAATAAGTTTATGTTTAAGAAGTAATACAAAATTTTTTTTCACAGAAAATTAGATAAATTTTGATTTTCTATCATGAATTTTCATAACCCTGGTGCAGATACCAAGGAAATCAAAAATTAGGATGTTTTTATCAATTCTGATAAAAACATTACGTTTTATATAGTGTCGACGCCGTTACGACAGCACCGACGGTGTTTGCGGGGAGTAGGTGAAGTGCGGGGGGTTTCTCACCACCGCGCCTAAGACCGGCACTCGCCGATAGCTCGCGACCCGATCGCCACCAAATTATTTTGTATTTTATTATTTAAATACATAATTTTGCCTATCGTGTGAGTCACCTATTTTATTCATGTTCCCTAAATGAACATAGTGGCGACCGTGATAAATTAAAATAACGAATTCCGATTCCGCCGCGTAGTACGGTCCAAAGGTCGTAGCACTTACCCCGCGTTTACAACGTCGCGAACGCAAGTACTACGAGCTACGAGAACAAAGGAAGCCACATCCCGATTCCAAAGAAACACGAAGCGGTCAAGAAGAATTCGTCTGGAGCGGAGAGAAGACAAGAGGGCAGCTATTGAGAAACGGCCAAGCTGAGGTCCAGCGGAGTGTACGCGCCACAGCAGCGGTTTTGCCAACTAAAAGTGAGCCCGTTCCTGTTATTTAACCCCTTCGTGTCCCACTATTCCTAAAAATTTTATTTGTGTGAACAGGGAAACAAGGAATCTAATCCTATTTTTTGTTGCCTTACCCTACCTACCTATTCTTAAGCAACATCCTTTATATTCCTTGTCTGTCTTATACCCTTTCGCATATAAAACTGTTTCGCATATAAACTATTCCTACTCAATAATCCTACCAAATAAAATACCTATTAAAACAATCCTAAAAGAATTACCTAGATAAACCTACCGACAATTTACATACCTAGCGAGTTAAAATCACCTATTTACACCTATTTGCTTACCTATCAGCTAATTGTCTATTATTTCTTACTATTATTTAGCCGTATCATTTGCTAGGTAATCAGTGCTATTTTCAAGCCGCCTATAATTTGCATTCATTGCGCCTATTTTACGAATTGAAAGTCTTCACTAGCATTTAATTAGTTAGTAGCCACTGTTAAATAGTTAGAATTTAAATAGCTGAACCTATTTCTTTAAACGTAAGCATACATATGCTAGCTACGCAAAAATTTGAGCTTAACTTCTCAATGCAAGTAAATTCACTTCTCGCTATTCACTGTTAGCTGTTTATGCACGCAAATAAATTAGTCATCACTATAGCATAATCATTCGCTAAGCCCTATATTACGCTAATTAAACCATTATTTGCACAAATCAATTAAATTTACGATCAACCTTGCTTCCCGTTATTATTTTATGTACGTAGATATCTGCAAAGCATTCCAACAATCAATTTCAGCTACTGTGCAGCGGTCGCTCGAGACTATCATCGCATCCCGTGTCACTGCCAGCACTGCGGGCTCACGTCGTGGTACTGGACCGCGGGCGTCGCGCGTCATCAATCCCACCTTTCACCGCGCTTCTGCTGATTTTGAACCGGTTTCCGTCACAGCGGCTACGAGGCGAGGAGCGTATCGTATGCAATTCTTATTTATTTGATTAGTACAGCGCATAACTAGTTGTTTTGATTGTCTGCGCGCTAACTTTGCTAGTATGGAGGCAAAGTACAAAAATCTTAATTTAAAACGCGCCTCAATTAGAGGCCGTGTTACGAAATTTAATAACCATTTAGAAGAATTAAAAGGTAAAAAGCTTACTCCTACGGAAGTTAGCGTGCTATCGCAGCGATTAGTTAAACTTGAGACTTTATTTGGCGAATTCGATAACGTGCAGAATCAAATTGAAGCATTGGAGGAAAATAATTTAAGCTTAGAATTGGATACCGGAGAAGTTATCGAACAAGCTTTCCACAATTCGATCGCATTGGCTCAGGAAATTATTTCCGTAAGCAGTACGACAAAAAAGTCGTCGCTTCAGCATAGTAGTATTTACACAGCTGATGAAGATGATCACGAAGTTATCGGCTTTCGTTTACCAGTCATTAAAATTAATAAGTTTGATGGTACGTTCAACAAATGGTTGGAATTTCGTGATACGTTCAGTTCTCTGATACATAATAATACAAAAATAAAAAATATACACAAATTTCATTATTTAAATTCCTATCTAGAAGGTGAAGCTGCTCGTGTAATATGTAATTTAGAAGTTTGCGACAATAATTATCCTGAGGCATGGAGTCTTCTTTGCGAGCGTTTTAATAATATTCGTCAATTAATAAATAATCATTTGAAATCTTTGTTTAATATTGAGCCGTTGCGTGAGTCTGACAAGTCTTTAAGATTTCTAGTAGACCACGTCACAAAAAACCTACGTGCTTTAAATACTTTAAAACAGCCAACTGATCATTGGGATACCCTGATCATATTCATAGTCTCAGCGAAATTAGACAGCAATACGCGTGTTAAATGGGAGGAGTACATTCAAGCTAATGTTAAGGCTTCGGATATGCCTAGCCTAGATGATTTCATGACTTTTATTAAGGGCCGCGCTGAAGTTTTAGAGTCTGTTTATCGCAGTAAACAAGACAAAAATATAAAGTCAAACCCGAATCACAATCAAGGCGCCAAACAAAATCCCGTTTCTCATACTAAGTCATTCGTTAGCGCTGAGCAGGGCGACTCATCATCAACTGCGTCTCACAAGTGTATTTTCTGTAGTCAAGGTCATCGTAATTATGAGTGCTCACAATTTCAATCGAAATCTATTGATGATAGACTTTCATTAGTGTCCGAGCTAAAGTTGTGCCCCAACTGTTTACGCAAAGGGCATAATACGCGCGCATGCAAGCTTCCAGGTACGTGCAAAATATGCAAAAAACGTCACAATACCTTTTTACACAAACCTACGGATTCTGATACCAATGTGGTAGTCACTGATGTTGCAGTCTCTGAGCCAGTTTCGATGTCAGCTGCTTCTGCTTCTGAGACACTATTATGTACGGCTTTGGTTGATATTTTTAATCCCACAACAAACAATTACATTACCACTAAAGCTCTCTTAGACAACGGTAGTCAGTCTAGCTTTATTACAGAAGCACTTAAATCAAAATTAAACTTAACTTCTTTCACGTCCGATGTTAGGAATGTTGTCGGCATACGTAACACTATTGTCAAGCTTAATGCTGAACGTTGCAATGTTCGAATTCGTTCAAAGGTGGGTTCTTTCAGCGTTATGACGTCATGTTTAGTCATACCCCAAATATCAGGTAAGATACCTAAGTCTCTTGTGTCTATTACACACCTTAACCTGAAGTCCTTTGAATTAGCAGACCCCAGCTTTTATGAACCATCTGACATAGGACTGCTCATCGGTGCTGACCTATTTTGGTCCATTATTGGAACCAAACAGCACTCTTTAGGCAAAGGAAATCCTATTCTACATGAGTCTAAATTAGGATGGCTTATCGCAGGTCCCATGCACTATACTCAAAATGACAATCTCAATTTAAATTCCCCAGTGAAATGTAATTTTGTAAGTATTGAAAACAACAATACTTTAGTTGAGCTTCACAATGATTTGAAGAGGTTTTGGGAGCTTGAAAGCTTGCCACAAAGGCCCCTTCTTACAGACCAAGAGAAAGCTTGCGAACAACATTTTTTACAGCACACAAAACGCACTGAAGAAGGTCGTTTTTGTGTCAAGCTGCCATTGATTGACGAACCAGACTGCCTAGGCACTTCATATTTCATGGCCAGGCGGCGATTTATAAACCTGGAACGTCGCTTTCGCAAGCAACCGGAACTTAAGTCCGCCTATGTTGATTTCATTGAGGAGTATCGCAAACTAGGACATCTAGCAATATCTGAGGTAGACCGACCTGAGCTTGCCTATTTTGTTCCGCATCATCCTGTCATTCGTGAAGACAGTGAGTCAACACGTCTACGCGTCGTTTTTGACGCATCAGCTCGCACTTCATCTGGTTTGTCTATAAACGACATTCAAATGATAGGCCCTACAGTTCAAGACTCTCTTTTCAATATCCTCATCCGGTTCCGGCAATATCGTTATGTGTTGTCAGCGGATATTGAAAAAATGTACCGGCAGGTTTTAATAGATGAGTCTGACCGAAACCTACAGCTGATTTTATGGCGTGATGCGGAGGACAAACCATTACAAACACTCAGGCTTAACACGGTCACCTACGGATTTGCTAGCGCTAGTTTCCTTGCCACCAGGTGTCTCTGGCAAGTGGGCGAGGAGTGTGACGATGACGTTATTAAGGCAGTCATACAGGAGGACATATATGTTGATGACTTACTAACTTCTAGCGATGATGAAGATCAATTACGGTCTATACAGAAATCAACACATATGGCTCTTTCTATGGCTGGTTTTAATTTACGTAAGTACCGATCCAACTTACCTTCTTTACTGCCTTCAGACGTTGTCCAGTCATCCGGCAACCTGACATTGAGTCAGTCTACAAATACGCTGGGCCTAGATTGGAATCCTTCGACCGACAGCATTAACTTTCCCATTGCAGTGGATCAGTCTGAGGTCGTCACTAAGCGCACTATACTTTCTTCAACTTTCAAGATCTTCGATCCCTTGGGGCTCCTATCCTTGTCCACTATCGTTCCCAAAATTTTAATTCAGACCTTATGGTCTCTCAAATTGGACTGGGATGAGCCCGCTCCAAAGGAAATTGTCGATGTCTGGAGACCTTTTGTTGATGGACTTAAATGCATTTCTTCACTAAAAATACCCAGATGGGTATCAATAGAATATCCAGTCTCTGCTGAAATCCACTGTTTCTGCGATGCATCGCAACGCGCCTATGGTGCATGTTTGTACCTTCGCTCTACAAATAAAGAAGGACAAATACATGTCCAACTTTTATGTGCGAAATCTCGCGTTGCCCCAGCATCCAGCCCTATTACAATTCCTCGTTTGGAGCTTTCAGGTGCTCTTCTAGCAGCTGAAATGAGCTCATCTGTGACCAAGGCCTTGCGACGTAAAATATCGCGTCATGTCTATTGGACTGACTCGAGCGTAGTCCTTAGTTGGTTGCGCTGCGGTTCTTCTAACTTGAAAGCATTCGTTGCCAACAGAGTCGCCGCCATTAGAGAGTTGACTGACGCAAATTCATGGCACCACGTTCCTACAGAACACAACCCAGCTGACCTGCTATCCCGTGGCGTGAACCCACAACAGATCGCTGCATGTGATATGTGGTGGTATGGACCTAAGTTTTTATTGTTGCCAGAGTCCGAGTGGCCTTCTATGCAGTCGCAGACTATTATTGAGATGAAGAATTTGTCGGAAGTTAAGGCACATCCAGTTGCTATTTGTGATAATTATCAATCAATTATTAACTTTAACAAATATTCTAAATTAAAACAATTACAGCACATTTTAGCCTATGTACATAGATTTATTAATAACTGTAAAAATTCTAAAACTAAAATTACAGGTTCCTTAACTACCGCCGAGCTCAATAAAGCTCTTAATTCATTAGTTTATATTTCCCAATTAGAGGCATTCCCTAAAGAATACGATTTATTATTAAAAGGAAATTCCCTAAGTCCTAAGTCGCACATTTCGGCACTTAATCCATTTTTACATGAAGGAGTGATAAGAGTAGGTGGTCGAATTCAGGCTTCTGAATATAGTTTCGATATGAAGCATCCCATGTTGTTAAGCTCTAAACACCATTTTACTCAACTTTTATTCCAACAAGAACACGTACGGCTTCTACATCTAGGGCCCCAAGCCTTACTAGCTTCTATTAGAACGCGTTTTTGGCCCATTAGTGGAAGAAGTCTGGCTAGACGTACTGTGCGTAATTGCACCGTATGTAGGCGTTTTAAGGGTCAGTCTATGAAAACCATAATGGGCAACCTACCTGCTCAAAGACTAATGCCCGACTTTCCTTTTATTACAGTAGGGACTGATTTCGCTGGGCCATTTCTGGTCACGGATCGCAAAGGTCGTGGTTGTAAAATTACAAAATGTTATTTGTGTATTTTCATATGTTTTAGGTATAAGTGCATCCATTTGGAGGCTGTTAGTGAGCTGTCCAAGGATGCTTTTATATTAACTTTAAGACGCTTTGTTTCGCGGAGAGGGCTACCAAAGCAGATATTCTGCGACAATGGTGGAAACTTTGTAGCTGCTTCAAAGGAACTTAAAGAGTTTTTTGAAGTTAATGCCAAAACTATCGCTGATTTTGCCGCTAACGAAGGCGTTGAATTTTGTTTTTCGCCTGCATACGCTCCTCACTTCAATGGTTTGATGGAGGCCGGTGTAAAGTCAGCCAAATTCCACCTGGCTAGGATATTAGGAACTACGCACCTAACCTATGAGGAATTGTCATCCTTGTTCACACAAATAGAATGCATCCTAAATAGCCGCCCCCTATGTCCATTAAGTTCCTCTCCCACTGACTATTATCCCTTAACTCCGGGCCACTTCTTAATTGGTAGACCACTAAGCTCGCTGCCATCTCCGTGTCTACAATCCGCTAATGCCAATCGTCTCGACAGATTCCAGCGCATCGAGCAGTTTAAGCAACACTTTTGGCGACGCTGGAGTCACGAGTACATTGCGGAGCTGCAGTTGAGGACGAAGTGGCGCACGAAGTCCAAAGAGAGCCTACAAATTGACGACCTAGTCCTTTTGAAAGAGGAAAACGCTCCACCGCTCTATTGGCGTCTCGGACGTGTAAGAAGACTCTTCACGGGATCTGATGGATTGACACGCGTCGCAGATATAGACACTGCAAGAGGAATTGTGCGGCGCGCCCTAAATAGAATCGTCCTACTACCGAAGCCCGATGAGTTGGAAGATCTTGAAAGCTGTTAAGCTTTCCAGCGCCGGGAGTATGTCGACGCCGTTACGACAGCACCGACGGTGTTTGCGGGGAGTAGGTGAAGTGCGGGGGGTTTCTCACCACCGCGCCTAAGACCGGCACTCGCCGATAGCTCGCGACCCGATCGCCACCAAATTATTTTGTATTTTATTATTTAAATACATAATTTTGCCTATCGTGTGAGTCACCTATTTTATTCATGTTCCCTAAATGAACATATAGTAACAATGAAATAAATAAATAATGATAATTAAAGTTGTTCCAATAACACCCGACAGCAAATCCTTAAAACTCAAATTACATTTATTAACGTGGTTAGGGTAATCAACGATCTAGCGAAACAAAACCAGGGAAGTCGTATCTTTACCTCTGTAGTTTGTTCTGGACCAACAAGCGGCGCAATTTTCTGCAACTACGTTCGAAGCGCTATTAGCAGCGCTCATGTGACGATGCGAAGTTACTCCTCTAGAATATTTCACAAGGAATGTACGCAGTTTCGTGACGCGCCACGGACATTACTGTTTAGTGTCGGACAAACTTTATATTAGAATTCTTAATAAAACTGTCATAAATACACAAATGGTATATTTTTATATATACCGACAACAAACGTGGTAGCGATTAGATCGCATTATTTATTTTATTTCCTTTCATAAATCAGACTTTATTGGTAAAATGTTCGCAAAATATAAAGCGGACGCGCCAGGGGTATCAATATTCAGACGTTTCGGATCTTTTTGACTAGTTTGTACCAAATTGGACACAAAAACTATCGTGGCTCAGTGAGATGATACCTGCATTATAGTAGCATAAAAATATTTTGGGTTCTAATTTTAATACTACGGGTACTTTTTTCTCCAGACAACGTAAATTGAGCCTCTCATTCACCCAAATCCGATTTGAAAATAAGTCCTTCAGTTACCATCTTCCCATTTGAGCACATATTTAGTCGTTACAGCGAACAAACTGCGAATTCGCTTATTAAGATAATTAATGTTGCGCGCCTTAGTTGACGTCAGGTACCTGGCACTAGCGCCATCTAGTGTCGTGGACCAGACACAGGTGGGCTTCCTAGAAAATTTCAATCTTGACGTTCGACCAACAGCGCCATCTAGTATCGAACAGAAGAATCAAGCTTTCTAGAAGCCCCACACTCGAACTTTCTGCGCCTGGTCGGTTGGCGCCCGTATTAACTTGAATGTTCTAGATGATTCGGTGAAAAAGGTGTATAAAAAGGCGCGGCTAGAAGCGATCGGAGAATTATTGAATTCGGCAAGACAAGCGAAGCTTCGGGGCGATACAAAGTGAATCAATGTGAATAATTATTAGTGCCTTTTAAGTTTTAGTGTAAAGTGAATTAAAGTGTTAATTTTGGTAATTCAACCGGCAGTTTTTATTGTCACGAACCCTAAGCTCGTAACAATTGGTGTCAAAAGTGGGATCAAATCATGCCGATTTTAACTAAGGAGGAAACGGAGGGTGTCCGTAACCGAAGTCAATGCCAGCAGGAGACGGACCAAAGAAGATTTGGTGGTGCAATGTAGCATAAGTCTGGGGGCCAACTGTCAACCGCGGAGGCTGGACCGTCAGCAGCTCCTACAACTGCAGCACCTGACTAGGTGCTCTCATGATGATGCTGCAGAAGCAGGCTTGCCGGCAGGAGGAACAGGCCTGCCAGCAGGTGGAACAGGCACGCCGACTGGAAGAGCAGTTGCGGGGCGGATAGGAGGAACAGGCCCGTTGGTTGAAAGAGCAGCAGGAGAAACAGGCCCGCCGACAGGAGGAACAGGCCCGCTGACAGGAGGAATAGGCCCGTCGGTTGTAAGAGCAGCTCAAATGCGATAAGGAAGAGCAAATGATCCTCATGAAGGACATTCACGCTACCTTCGGGAAAGAGATAAGGGAGGTGAAGGATAAGGTTGCTCAACATGACAACCGCCAGTCGGAAGCTGAAACCCGAATCGACCAAGAGAACAATCGGGTGAACGACGTAATGGCTGACGTGAAGAAAACGCTGGACGACCTCAAACTGAGGGATGGAACTACAGCTTCCGTTGTAGATACTACACCTTCGCTACGTGGGTACAAGGTGCCACCGTTCGACGGGACTTCTTCCTAGTCAGCTAACAAAATCAAGTTCGAGGCTGTTATGAAAGCGAACGGCTAGAATAAAAGTCAGGCCATGACTGCTCTCACACTAGGCCTGCGCGACCATGTCTTAACAGTTCTGGAAGCTCTCGGTGAGGAAGTGACTTATGAGCAGCTCTTCGAGGCATTGGAGGCAAGATATGGTGACGCTCACCTGGAACATGTCTTTCTTATGCGCAGCTTAAAGATTGCCTGCAACGCATCAACGAAAACCTGCAGCAGTGGGCTCCAGAGGTGGAGAAGCTGGTGCGAAAAGCATACCGGTCTGTACCTGCGCTCATTGAAGGGAACCTGGTGCAGACATTCATCGACGGCATCCGCGACCTTGAAGATTCAGAGCTGCTGTGAGACTCGGGCACCACGATACGCTTGAGGACGCCTTGGCCCATGCACTGGAGGTGGAAGCCGAGCGCCAGGATTATCATTCCCATCGCGTCAGGGAGGTTGCAGCAGCAACAGTTCGCGACCTCAACAAAGGATACATCCCTGGGTGCTATGGTTGTGAGGAAAGGGGCCATCTTCGATCCAGCTGCCCTAAGCGAACCCTAGAAAGGGATGGTGAACGATCTCAGAAGGGTAGTGCGGCCAACAGCACCGCCCAGCAGCAGCAGGGAAACGAGTAAAAGCCAGAACTGCGGGGCGGGTGCTGGTTGATGTTAAAAGAGCCACAAGGATCGCAATCTCACAAACCTATGATGGGAACAGTCTAATCATCAAGGGCGAGGTCAACGGAAGTCCGTGCAAACTGACCATAGATACTGGAGCCTCTCGAAAAGTTGTTAGTTCCCAACGTGTGAGTCAGTTCCTTGGGGACTCGGCGTACAACCGAGAACGCATTAATTAGGTAACAGCCACCGGTCAGCGTATACCCGTCCGTGAATTTGAAGCTAGGCAACGTGATCTACCCGCATAATGTCATCGTGGCTGAAATAATGGACGACTGCATCCTGGGCCTGGAATTTATGAGGAATAATTGTTGTGAGATCGACGTTAAGCATGGTGTTTTGAAATATGGACAGGAGAAACTTTTTATGGAAGTTGCGTTACCAGGGAACGTGCACAGCATTAAGAAGAAACGATTGTGCCGGTTAGTCTTCCTCGAAACGCTGTACAAGCTCACCGTTGTGTACTTGTGGAAAGGGTAAGCAATGACCTTCCATGGAAAGTAGCTCTAACCTTGGTCAGAACTACTGACATCTCAGGAGTACGTGTGCTGAACCTTTGTGACCGGGAACTGATTATAGAAAAAGGCACGCTTGTTGGTACTTGTGAGGAAGTGGATTGGTTACGGCAGTGCCAATATCTATCGAGTGAGACCCCCAGCAAAGATGCACAAACGAGAGTAACCACACTTTCGGAAGACTGTCGCAGCGTTCTCTCCTCGACCGAAATGGTCAAGGCGAAGAAGTTGTTACTCAAGTATGCCGATGTATTCTCATTAAACGATGCTGACACAGGAAAGACTGGCTTAGTTCAACACAAAATAAATACTGGAGAAGAATTGCCCATCCGTCAGCAGCCAAGAAGATTGCCGGTAGCACGTGAAAAGGAAGTGGAAACCATGATTGAAGGAATGGTGAAGGATGGTGTTATTGAACCCAACTCAAGTCCATGATGTTCAATGAAGAACAATCTTCTAAATGCTGTACACATTTCCCGGTAACGCACCTTCCATAAAAAGTTCCTCCTGTCCACGTTTAAAAACACCTTGCTTAACGTCGATCTCACAACAATTATTCCTCATAAAGTCTAGGCCCAGGATTCAGTCGCCCATTATATCAGCCACGATGCATTATGGAGGTAGATCACGTTGCCTAGCTTCAGCTCCATCTCCTCTCCACGGACGAGTATACGCTGACCGGTGGCTGTTACCAAATTAATGCGTTCTCGGTTGTATGCAGAGTCCCCAAGGAACTGACTCATACGTTGGGAACTAACAACCTTTCGAGAGGCTTCTGTGTCTATGGTTAGTTTACACGGCATTCCGTTGACCTCGCCCTTGATGATAAGGCTGTTTCCATCATGGGTTTGTGAGATCGAGATCCTTGGGGCTCTTTTAACCTCAACCAGCACCCGCTCCGCAGTTCTGGCTTTTACTCGTTTCCCTGCTGCTGCTGGGCGGTGCTGTTGGCCGCACTACCCTTCTGAGATCGTTCACCATCCCTTTCTAGGGTTCGCTTAGGGCAGCTGGATCGAAGATGGCCCCTTTCCCCACAACCATAGCACCTAGGGCTGTATCCTTTGTTGCGGTCACGAACTGTAGCTGCTGCAACCTCCCTGACGAGATAGGAACGATGATCCTGTCGAACGGCCTCCACCTCCAGTGCGTGGGCCAAGGCGTCCTTAAGCGTCTCGTGGTGCCCGAGCCTCACAGTAGCTCTGACTTCAAGGTCGCGGATGCCGTCAATGTATGTCTGCACCAGGTTCCCTTCAATGAGCGCAGGTACAGACCGGTATGCTTTTCGCACCAGCTTCTCCAACTCTAGAGCCCACTGCTGCAGGTTTTCGTTGATACGCTGCAGGCGATCTTTAAGCTGCGCACGAAAGACATGTTCCAGGTGAGCGTCGCAATATCTCGCCTCCAATGCCTCGAAGAGCTACTTATAAGTCACTTCCTCATCGAGAGCTTCCAGAACTGTTAAGACATGGTCGCGCAGGCCTATTGTGAGAGCAGTCATGGCCTGACTTTTATTCCAACCGTTCGCCTTCATAACAGCCTCGAACTGGATTTTGTGGACAGACCAGGAAGAAGTCCCGTCGAACGGTGGCACCTTGTACCCATGTAGCGAAGGTGTAGTAGCTACTACGGAAGCTGTAGTTCCATCCCACAGTTTAAGGTCATCCAGCGTTTTCTTCACGTCAGCCATTACGTTGTCAACCTGATTGTTCACTTGGTCGATTCGGGTTTCAGCTTCCGACTGGCGGTTGTCATGTTAAGCAACTTTATCCTTCACCTCCCTTATCTCTTTCCCGAAGGTAGCGTGAATGTCCTTCATGATGAGCTAACTCCTACTGCTCTTTCAACCAACGGGCCTGTTCCTCCTGTCCGCCCCGAAGCTGCTCTACCAGTCAGCGTGCCTGTTCCGCTTATTGGCAGGCCTGTTCCTCCTGCCGGCAAGCCTGCTTCTGCAGCATCATCATGAGAGCACCTAAGTCAGGTGTTGCAGGTGTAGCAGTTGCTGACGGTCCAGCCTTCGCGGTTGACAGTTGGCCCCCCGTAGTCTGCGGCGTTGCGCCACCAAATCTTCTCTGGTCCGTCTCTTGCTGGCATTGACTTCGGTTACGGACAACCTGCGTTTCCTACTTAGGTAAAATCCGCATGATTTGATCCCACTCCTGACTTCAATTGTTACGAGCTTAGTGTTCGTGACAATGAAAACTGCACGTTGAATTACCAAAATTAACACTTTAATTCACTTTACACTAAAACTTAAAAGGCACTAATAATTAATCACAGATTCACTTTATGTCGCTCCGAAGCTTCGCTTGTCTCGCCAAATTCAATACTTCCCCGATCGCTACTTGCTACGCCTTTTTAGACACCTTTTTCACCGAATCATCCAGAAAATTCAAGTAAATACGGGCGCCATCCGACCAGGCGCAGAATGTTCGAGTGTGGGGCTTCTAGAAAGCTTAATTCTTCTGTTCGATACTACGCTGTTGTACGGCGCTATTGGTCGAACATCAAGATTGAAATTTTCTAGAAAGCCCTCCTGTGTCTGGTCCACGACACTAGATGGCGCTAGTGCCAGGTACCTGACGTCAACTAAGGCGCGCAAGAATAATTATCTTACTTACTTACTTACTAATCGTCACGCACAATCCCTAACGGGGTAGCCAGAGAGAACAGATCGCCAAGTGTCACGATCCTTACATACCTCTTTCGCTTCTTTCAGGTTCATTAACTTCTTCATACATGCACGTCTAGGTATCCGAGTACTCTTGACCCTCCCTCTTCGAGCAATTTGCTCACATGGTCTTCGAAAGTTAGTCTCGGTCTACCTCGACATCTTTTAATATTTACTTTTGCTCTATATATTTTCTTCACCATTCGGTCTTCACTCATTCGTTCAACGTGCCCAAACCATTGGAGTACGCCCCTATCAATTTTTGTGATAAGGTCATCTTTCAATCCTGCCATATTGCGAATCTCTTCGTTTCGCTTTCGGTCGGCTATGGTAACGCCACACATTTTACGAAGAGATCGCATCTCCACTGCATTCAACTTGCTTTTATGCTTCTTCTGGCATACCCAGGTTTCGCTGCCATATAACAAAGTCGGTACATAAACTGCGTTATGTATTGCAAGGCGTGCACTCTTCACCACGCCTTGCCTTTTTACTAATGCATTCAGGGCACCATTGACTTTGTTTCCGGCAGCGACACGCCTATCCACATCTAAATCACATCTTCCATCCCGGCTGAAAGCACTCCCCAATTATACAATTTCATTTACCTGTTCTAGACATTCCTGATTTACCCATATTTCACATTTCGTTCTCTCTTCGTCCTTTTCAAATACCAGAACCTTAGTTTTAATAATTATCTTAATAAGCGAATTCGCGGTTTGACCGCTGTAACGACTTAATATGGGCTCAAATGGGAATATGGTAACTGAAGGACCTATTTTTAAATCGGATTTGGGTGAATGAGAGGCTCAATTTACATTGTCTGGAGAAAAAAGTACCCGTAGTATTAAAATTAGAACCCAAAATATTTTAATGCTACTATAATGTAGGTATAATCTCACTGAGCCACGATAGTTTTTGTGTCCAATTTGGTACAAACTAGTCAAAAAGATCCGAAACGTCTGAATATTGATACCCCTGGCGCGTCCGCTTCATATTTCGCGAACATCTTACCAATAAACTCTGATTTATGAAAGGAAATAAAATAAATAATGCGATCTAATCGCTACCACGTTTGTTGTAGGTATATATAAAAATATACCATTTGTGTATTTACGACAGTTTTATTAAGAATTCTAATATAAAGTTTGTCCGACACTAAACAGTGATTCCCGTGGCGCGTCACAAAACTACGTACATTCCTTGTGAAATGTTCTAAAGGAGTAACTTCGCATCGTTGCATGAGCGCTGCTAATAGCGCTTTGAACGTAGTTGCAGAAAATTGCGCCGCTTGGTGGTCTAGAACCAAACTACAAAGGTAAAGATACGACTTCCCTGGTTTTGTTTCGCTAGGTCGTTGATTACCCTGACCAAGTTAATAAATTTAATTTGAGTTTTAAGGATTTGCTGTCGGGTGTTAATGGAACAACTTTAATGATCATTATTTATTTATTTCATTGTTATTATATAAAACGTATTGTTTTTATCAGAATCGATAAAAACATCCTAATTTTTGATTTCCTTGGTATTTGCACCAGAGTTATGAATTTTGTATTATTTCTTACACATAAACTTATTTTTCATGTCGAGTGACATGCAAGTTCGTGATCACTTGGAATTGAAGGACAAATTGTCCTCTAAAAAGCTTGGTGTGCTTAGCAGAGCGGGATAATATTAATTTCATGCTGGAACACCGCTTGCGACTTTACAAGGCGCAGGTTCTGCCACTTATGGAATACTGTTCCCATCTCTGGGTTGCGGATCCCCAGTGCCAGCTCCTTTCATTTGATCGCATTCAGCGTAGGGCAGTTCGAATCGTCGGCGACCGAGCTCTTTCCGCTAGGCTTGACTTACTAGCACTACGAAGAGAGAGGCGAGTGCTTAAGGAATTGTTCGGATTAATCCCAGCCGTCAAATTTCATGAACACACGTCGCGCCAAAACTCCCGATATCATCCACACCATCTGGATAGAGTGGTATTCAAAAAAGATTTAAAAAATAATACAATTTACATCAAATAATTTACATGCCAAGTAGTTATAGTACATTCCCGACAGTGCAACCCAAAGATAACAGTGATCGTAACGAACCTTTCCATAAACCACCACTGCCCTAAATTACCCTGAAGGTCACCAACATAAACCAAGAGTATGAAGAATGAAACTGTATGAGGCTATATGATTGTATGAATACTTAATATGAGGCCTACATTAACTTACTTACTTACTTACTTACTTATCGTCACGCACAATCCCTAACGGGGTAGCCAGAGAGAACAGATCGCCAAGTGTCACGATCCTTACATACCTCTTTCGCTTCTTTCAGGTTCATTAACTTCTTCATACATGCACGTCTAGGTATCCGAGTACTCTTGACCCTCCCCTCTTCGAGCAATTTGCTCACATGGTCTTCGAAAGTAAGTCTCGGTCTACCTCAACACCTTTTAGTATTTACTTTCGCTCTATATATTTTCTTCACCATTCGGTCTTCACTCATTCGTTCAACGTGCCCAAACCATTGGAGTACGCCCCTATCAATTTTTGTGATAAGGTCATCTTTCAATCCTGCCATATTGCGAATCTCTTCGTTTCGCTTTCGGTCGGCTATGGTAACGCCACACATTTTACGAAGAGATCGCATCTCCACTGCATTCAACTTGCTTTTATGCTTCTTCTGGCATACCCAGGTTTCGCTGCCATATAACAAAGTCGGTACCAACACTGCGTTATGTATTGCAAGGCGTGCACTCTTCACCACGCCTTGCCTTTTGACTAATGCATTCAGGGCACCGTTGACTTTGTTTCCGGCAGCGACACGCCTATCCACATCTAAATCACATCTTCCATCCCGGCTGAAAGCACTCCCCAATTATACAATTTCATTTACCTGTTCTAGACATTCCTGATTTACCCATATTTCACATTTCGTTCTCTATTTCCTTTTCAAATTTCCTTTTCAAATACTAGAACCTTAGTTTTATTAGCATTCAAACGGAGACCTTTAATTTCACATTCCTCTTTCATACACGTGACTAATGCCTGCAGTTCTGCTTCTGATGGTGCAATAAGCACTGCATCATCAGCATACAGCAGACAATTAACTTTTATGTCACCCAATTTCACACCCAAACAGCTATCTTTCAGCTTCTGTAAACAGCTGTCGAGATACAGTATGAACAGGCAGGAAGACATGACACAACCCTGTTTTACGCCCGCTTGGACGCTAAACATGGGTGACAGGTCATGCCCTACCCGCACACAGGCTTTACAGTCATAGTAAAATGACTGCACAGCCCTTAACAATCGACCATCCACACCATATCCCGGCAACAGTTCCCACATTTTCTTCCTTATAACCTTATCAAATGCTTTCTCCAGATCCACAAAAGCACAGAAAATCCTCTGGTTAACACTCAGAAGCTTCTCCGTGATCATGCGGAGAGAAAACATTTGATCCGTGCATCCTCTTCCAGGTCTAAATCCGCATTGTGCCTCCCATAAGAATCTTTCCGATTTCTCTTGCATCCTGCGTGTCAAAACCTTCGAATAAACTTTACTTGCTAAACTGGTCAAGCTGATCGCCCGATAGCTCCCGCAGTCAAAATGTGAACCTTTACCTTTATATAAAGGCACAATGACCGCGGATCGCCAATCATCCGGGACATCTCCCGTCCGCCAGCACAAATTGCACAGCAGATGAAAGCTGTCCCAGACGCGAGGCCCACCGTACTTGACCATTTCAGCAGTAACTCTGTCTAGTCCCGCAGCCTTACCACATTTCAAACTTCGAATCGCACGTTCAATCTCTTTCATGCTGATGACCTCAGTGTCATCGAGGTCCGTGTCTGGCGTGCCAGTCACGGCGTCACCCCCGATCCTTCACTAAGATCATGACACGCATACAATTCTCTATAAAATTCACTCCATCGCTGCATGACGTCCGATTTTTCTGAGAGGACGTCATTGGTTCTCGAAAGCACTTTGTTCATTCTTAAAGCTGTCGCACCACTCCGGGACCTTCCAACCTCTTTTCAGAAGAGCTTGGAGTTTTCCCTAAAGTTGTGCGACAACCTGTCGTCCGCTTCTATTCTACACCTTTCACGTACTTCCTCAATCAGTGTTTTCGCATGAACTTTCTGCAGCTTATATCTTTCTTTCATCTTCTCTCTCATATGCTCATCGTTACTAGAGGCCAAGTAGTCTAACCACGCTTTTTTCTTCTTTTTTACAGCTTCTTTCACTTCGTCATTCCACCATGCATCTCTTCTTTTACTACTACCTCTTTTTGTCGTTCCAAATACTTCTTCCGCTGCACTTACCATTCCATCCCTAAGGTTTTGCTATGTTCTCTCCACACATTCTTTCTTGGCATCGATGGTGTCAAGCTTTTCGGCTACCCTCATGTGATATTTGTCCCTAGTATCCGCTTCCTGAAGCTTCCAGCTTCGGATGCGACAGACCGACTGTGGTTCTGTTACTGCCGTCCGGTGGCGCCAACCCGCGAACAAACCCCTAAATCTAGTAATTACTAGATAATGATCCGTTCCCAGGTCAGCACCCCTGAACACTCGTGTATCCATCACCTGTTTTCGCAGTCGGTCATCCACCAGGAACAAATCAATCATACTTCTCTCATTCTTTCTTTCTCTAGTGTTTATATGGATTTTCCTGTGATTAAACATAGTGTTTGTCACAAGAAGACCCTTTTCCTTGCATACAGCCAGTATAAGCTTGCCAGCATCATTAACCCTTTTATCTCCAAACTTTCCAAGCACCGACTCGTATCCTGGTCGAGCGATACCTACCCATCCATTCAAATCACCACATACAACAGTTCTTTCGTTTCCCTTAACCAAATCTAGAACTTCTCTTACATTCTCCCAAAACTCCTCCAGCTCAGCCCTGGACGACGAAGCTACCGGCGCATAAACAGCCAAAAGGAATAACTTCGTCAGTCCCATTTTGAAGCGAACCCAGAGAAGTCTTGAGTTCACAACCTTGTATTCAGTCATAAGATCGACCAACCGGGACGAAAACAGCACTCCCACTCCTTGGCAGGCGTTCTCGCTTTCCGGGACTCCGGACCATATAGCTAACGTCCCGCCAGGGAGCTCTTCAATACCACTGCCTTTCCGTTTGGTCTCCGACATACACACGACATCTAATTCTAATTTTACCTACATTAACAACAATTAACAACAAACTTAAAAAAATAAGCGGAAATAGGTAAGCAAGAAAGATCCTCTCTGCCCATCTCGCAAAAGAGAAGCTATAGTAGTAATGCATATAAGTCGTTTTCTTCATAAAATGTTTTTTTCTCGCGGTTTACAATAACATTACAAAGTTATAATGCATCTTGTTTTAGATGCACCTGGTCGGTTGGCGCCCGTATTTACTTGAATATTCTGGATGTTTTGGTGAAAAAGGTGTATAAAAAGTCGCAGCAAGATACGATCGGGGCAGTATTGAATTTGGCGAGACCAGCGAAGCTTCGGAGCGAAATAAAGTGAATCAGTGTGATTAATTATTAGTGCCTTTTAAGTGCGTAATGTACAAAATTGAAATTTATGTAAATAAATGATGTATATAATATAATTAGGTCATACCTCTTACTTATTTCTACTGACAAATAGCAATGCCGGAAATACTGTGTTGCGTTTGAAGGCTGTACAGATCTCCAGGCTGTGAGATATGCTGTCTGAGTCCTTATAGGAGACAAAGCATCGCTAGCCTTTTGTTTGTGAAGTTGTCTGCAGGTGTCTACAAGCTGCAGTAGCTACTTACTGTCTGGTTGACTGTTGGTTCGTTCGTCCCATCAGTTTTATAAAAGAAAATCCTCCTTTTACAATCAATCCTATACTGTCACTGTATTTATATCACTCTAAAGATTTTTCGAACACCCAGTACGAGATAGACAACATGCTTTTTTACAGTAGTATATGCGTGGAAAATGTTGCAATTATTGGTAAATGAATATTATAGGTTAAATATCAACTACCACTTTTAATTTCCAGTCCATTTCGTTGCAAATAAAATAAAAAAAACTTTCAGATGGAATTTGGACTACGATTCATTAATTTCGCATTGCGGATAATTACAGATAAATAAATCACAATGAATTTGATTATAGGCTTTTGGTGTACGCAAATTTTATTTAAATTAATCTGTAAACATCATTATAGATGCATTTACCAAACAACTTCATTTATGCAAAATTCAATGCCAATTGCACAACTTTTGTTTAAAATTCATTAATTATATTTATTTACTACTTAATAGTATGGCTACATTTTGATGTAGTAGAAGTAACAACCGAACTCGCAGTCTTCTGCATAGCAAATGTGAAAAACGTATAGTAAAAGAAAAAGTTACTTAGATCAGATTGTTGGGATTCCAAAATGAACTTTATATTAATAAATTAAAAAACTAATTATGACTATTTTATCTCTTTCTAGTAGTTCTTAGACATATTGCATTTTACAAATAATTTTAAGTTAAATATTGTACTATGCAAAATTCGATTGTCTTCTTTAAACGATTTGGACAAATCATGTTTTGAATGAATAGGTAAAGAGAAATCACGTTTTGATAAAGGTAAATCTACTCAGCTTATTCTAGGTAACAATAAATAAATTAAAATATAATTTTTCCTTGTAGTTTTCTTAATCAAAAAAATAGTCAGATATAAATTGCAGTTTCTTCTTCCAGGCAACTGTCAAAAGACAAAACCTTTTTTGTTCAAACAATCTACATTTTTTAATTTGTTCTAAAGGGACAAATTTGTTTTTGTTTGGATACATGACATTTTTTAGTTATAAGTAACTGTTACGGCCCTGAGTTACCCTGACAAAAGACTATTGAACTAGGGCCCATCAGTAGTCCAAATAGACGAGTAACAAAGGGGATGGTTCAACGACCTATGGATAATTAAATTAGAATTATTTAGTTAGGTACGCAAACACAAAACTTACCGAATTCCAGAAGTGAAGGGTGGCAGACCCTTCACTTCTGGAATTAAAAAAGGTGGCGTCTGGGGCAAGTAAATAGTAGTAGGTATGTAACGTAGGAAAGTGTATAGTGTAACCTGACGTCACCAATACGATCAGATAGCAGCATCACTTGCGCCGACCGCTCCACAAGACGCTCACCGGAAATCGGAACCCAAGTCCAGCGTCACTTAGCACGAACTATAATCGCGCGCGATCTACACAGGGATCACAAAGTTCAGCGTTCTCAACGACAAAGTAAAAGTTTTATCACGCTATCAAACGAAGCACTAATACCTCGTCGATGCAATTAACGGCATAAAAGTTCCTTTAATCACTCTAAACTCAAATTAGGCCTCTTGTCACGTAACACGTTCAAACCCGACAACTAAATTCGAGGCGGTCCAGACTAGACCAAAAATTCAATAGTAAATTCAAAATGGCGTGCACAATTAACTCTTCGATGCAATTAACTGCATAAAGGTTCCTTTGATCAAAACACCGGCCGCCCGCAACCGTATACCAGTCACAACCAATACTTAAAACGGTCACAACAATAATTATATAATTCCGTTCTCGTTAGCACCAAAACAAAAAAATAAAGATAACACTATAAGAGGCTCGCGACTTATAATCGACCCGGGCTTCGACGCGGCAATTATATCAAAAATAATCGTGACCTCTGAACGGCGCGGCAGTCCGTCACACAGATAAGCCTCCCCCCGGCCCCGCCGTCAAACCGGTTTCCCGCTCGAATCGCGCGCCATCACATGTTGCAAATTGTTAAAATTGTGCCTAAACAGTAACCATAGAGAAACAATTAACAGATATAATATTTTTTTATAAAGTGACAAATCACGTTTTAAATTTTTGCTCCTCAAATATCAATCGTCGTCATCAGCATCGTTGCCCCTAGATCAACTATGACCTTTTATCTAGTGAAGGCTCGATAATAAATGATAGTTAATAGCCGTGTATTTGCGATGCACGAATACCCATTACCCCATATTTTAGTTTTATGAATGTCGTAAAAGTTGGCAGAGGGGAAAACAGGAGACGGGCAGCAGTATCTTCCTGAAAACAATCTAATTAAAATAAGAAAAAACTGTGGTTGTCCACTCACGTGCAAAGCGCGACAGTTCTATGTTCTATGGGTGGTTTTTGTCTTTAAATGTCAAGTCAACGAAATTATTTTTCTAAAGTCCAAAATTTGCTTTGAAAAAGTCTGCTACTATATGCATCTGCTTTTAAATTTTTTTAGTGCTTTGATAAGATAATATTTGGAAGCTTTTATACTATTTTATTTTTTCATTGTGTCTCTGTACAAATTCTGTCAGTAAAACAAGCAAGTCTTCATTTGCGGTGTTTGACCATATAATTATATAATATAAACGCATTTATACTATTTAAGCAATTTACAAGTGTGAAGGCTGGTCTGTTTTTGGAAATATTAAAGGAGACAATTTCTCTACGTCTGGAAAATGGGTTCGCCACAAATTTTAGCGACACGCAATTGAAAACATGTTGATTTATTCATTATAACTTATAGATTACAATAAAAATATTAGTTTTTACCGCACCAAACGAAAATTTAAAATATAAAAATAAATATCACAATAACCTAAAAACAAACTAAAAGCGATTTTCTAGTAGTTTTCACCATTGTTATAAGTGTTTGGTGTATTCACTATTCAATCAACACGTGTAAAAAATAGTACCCACACCATGTTTGTTTGTCTGTGCACTATGTTTTGGCAGAACTACTCAAAGGATTTTTCCATCAATCTTAATACATATACATATATGCTGAATATGCTTACTACTTTGTTATAAACTATTAATTATTTAAAAGTGCGCTAACAAAGTAGTAAGTATATTCCGAATATTATATGAGTATTTTAAGATTGATGGAAAATCAACAAGTATATGCATTGATCGTTTAGAATCCGGAAAAGGGTGCAGAGTATTCTAACATATAAGCGCTGACAGATAGGCAGCCAGTTTAGCTGAGGACGAAAAGAAGGTACTTGGTCGTATTTACGAAGACCATAAATGTATGTGATGCAATTGTTAAGCAAACGATCTATAGCATTAAGATGATGTTGAAATAGGTCTGAGCAATACACTTCGACATAATCAATAATTCGTACGATAAGTGACTGTACAAGTAAAATCTTGTTATTGGCGGAAAGAAAGTTTTTTAACCGATATAGAGATCGCAAAATTCCAGTAGCTTTGCAGCTTACCTTCTTTATATGTTAAACAACCATCAATGTATACACTAAGACTCTTTACATTAGTAGAGGATGGTACGATATTATTACTAAACATAATTGATGGTAGGGTGGGAATATCTAGTTTAGATAATAATCTTGAGCTACCTAAGATTATCGTTTGGCATTTAGACGGGTTCACGTTTATGCCATATACAGTTGACTATTCTGAGATATATTTCAAATCATCATTTAGGTAGGTACATTTTTTTGAAAATCTTTCTCCTTCGATATCTCACGAACGAATGAACCGATTTTTATTAT
>JAUPFT010000005.1:57583848-57758848 GCA_036936625.1 Parnassius smintheus behrii
GTGTGTGTGTGTGGTGTGTGTGTGTGTGTGTGTGTGTGTGTGTGTGTGTGTGTGGTGTGTGTGTGTGTGTGTGTGGTGTGTGTGTGTGTGTGTGTGTGTGTGTGTGTGTGTGTGTGTGTGTGTGTGTGTGTGTGTGTGTGTGTGTGTGTGTGTGTGTGTGTGTGTGTGTGTGTGTGTGTGTGTGTGTGTGTGTGTGTGTGTGTGTGTGTGTGTGTGTGGTGTGTGTGTGTGTGTGTGTGTGTGTGTGTGTGTGTGTGTGTGTGTGTGTGTGTGTGTGTGTGTGTGTGTGTGTGTGTGTGTGTGTGTGTGTGACGTGTGTGTGTGTGTGTGTGTGTGTGTGTGTGTGTGTGTGTGTGTGTGTGTGTGTGTGTGTGTGTGTGTGTGTGTGTGTGTGTGTGTGTGTGTGTGTGTGTGTGTGTGTGTGTGTGTGTGTGTGTGTGTGTGTGTGTGTGTGTGTGTGTGTGTGTGTGTGTGTGTGTGTGTGTGTGTGTGTGTGTGTGTGTGTGTGTGTGTCGTGTGTGTGTGTGTGAGTGTGTGTGTGTGTGTGTGTGTGTGTGTGTGTGTGTGTGTGTGTGTGTGTGTGTGTGTGTGTGTGTGTGTGTGTGTGTGTGTGTGTGTGTGTGTGTGTGTGTGTGTGTTCATTTATTTGTTTAATTTTAAGAAGATTACATGTATACATGGGAAAGAGGTGATGATACAAGCATGATAGATTTCGTAATTGTGGATGAAAGAATGAGGAGCGCAATCGTAGATACAAGGGTTTACCGGGGGTCCAACGTAGGGACGGATCATTACTTGGTCTTATATCGAATTAATGGTCTTTTCAAGTGTTGGCGGCATCGGACATCTGTGTCTACCACTGCGTTACAGCGTATAAGAATAGAGAAGTTACAAGATGAAGATGTGAATGAGAAGTATAAATGTAGACTGAGAGAAAATATTAGATGTTTGAATGAGTTGTGTAATGATTTAGACTTGAATACTGTGTGGGACAATATTAAGAAAAGTTTGGTGGATACCGCCAGCGAAGTATGTGTTGTAAGTAAGAAAACAATGAAAGGAAAAGTAATACGTTGTAGTGGGATGATGAGGTACGGGTGGAAGTAGAATCAAAGAAGATAGCATGGTTAGATTTACTAGCAACCAAAGCTGGTAATTCTTCTGGTATGAATGATGAGATTGAAAGAAAAAAGGCAGAATTTAAACGTCTAAATAAGAGAGTAAAAGAAGTTGTTGGAATAAAAAAGAAAGAAAGAACGGATAAGAATGATAGAAGGATATCTGATAATTTCCAGGCTAACATAAAAATAATAATAATAATAATAAATGATTTATTTTCTCTTATAATAAATGATGTATTAGTCTGTGTGTGTGTGTGTGTGTGTGTGTGTGTGTGTGTGTGTGTGTGTGTGTGTGTGTGTGTGTGTGTGTGTGTGTGTAATCCGCAGTAAAACCAGAGTGACCGACATAGCCCAACGGATTAGTAAGCTGAAGTGGCAATGGGTCGGCCATATAGCTCGAAGAACCGATAACCGATGGGGAAGAAAGGTCTCTCGAGTGGCAGCCTCGTACCGGTAGGCGTAGTGTGGGGCGAACCCCCACTAGATGGAGTGACAACCTGGTAAGATATCCAGGAAGTCGATGGATGCAGGTGACTCAGGACCGTGCTTTGTGGCATTACTTGGGGGAGGCCTATGTTCAGCAGTGGACTTGTGAAGGGCTGTAATGATGATGATGATGATGAAGTGAGAAGCTTTTCAGTGTTATCATAATTTAATTCTTGTAGCCAGATAGTTATTTCATTTTTGCATGTAGTCTTATTGACGTTAAATATAGGGATAATTTTATTGATTTTATTGTATAGAAAACCTCCGAAGTGACAAAAGAAACGTTTGGATAGTTTGGTGGATAGAGTTATATGTGTGCGGTCCACGGGTTAAAACGCCTTTTCCCTCGGGAGAGTGAGGGATTGTATTTTAATAGAGCATGTTGTTTCAGTAAGGTTCTTTGTATAAAAAGTTGCCGCACAGTTAATATTTTCAACTCTTTATATAGGAGCTCTGTTGGATAGTGATACGGCAGCGAAAAGGAGACCTTTAAGATGGCTCTCTGCGTTCTCTCCAATTGGAGCATTATTGATTTTGGAGCACCGCCCCAGGACGTAATACCATATATTAATAGAGATTGGGCCAAGGCAAAATATACGGATTTTTTTAGTTTATCATCTGCTGCGTCTCTCAGAGTTTTAAATACATATATTAATTTACGCAACCTGCTATTAAGTGTATTAATGTGTTCATGAAAACGTAGAGTGCTATCGATAATAACTCCTAGATATTTTACTCTGTCAGCTTGACGTAGTTGTGTGCAGGTGCCTGCATTATTGAGTGGATTGGAACACGAGTGACTTACGATGGTATGTGGTAGAGATGATGTGGTAAATGTTTTGTTTTTTAATCTAAACGGGACATAACATGTTTTATCTATGTTCAGTGTCATAACGTTATTTCGAAGCCAATTTGAGACAGTGTTGTAGCCCAACTGGGCGTACGCATAGACTTCTTGCCATGTACTTGCACTAAAAAGGAGGACAGTATCATCTGCAAAACTTATGATTCGCCCTTTAGAAAGTGTGAGCATACCCAATTCGTTAATATATATAAGAAATAAGGTTGGAGAAAGTACGCTGCCCTGGGGCGTTCCATAGGTAGTTGTGCATTCGGCACTGACGAACTTATCCACATGAACGCGCTGAGTACGTCCACTCAAGTAGTCTTCAAAAACTCGCAGTTGAGTACCTCTAATTCCCATACTCTCCATCCTACGTAAAAGTATGGGTACAGAAACTGTGTCGAAAGCTTTGGAAAGATTTAGAAAAATGCCGAGAACTTTCTGCCGATTGTCCAACTTTGTAACAATATAATTTGTGAGGTCATGAATCGCATAAGTAAGTTACTATTTAAGTAAGTAAGTTACTATTTAAGTAAGTAAGTTACTTTAAGTAAGTTACTTTTTTCCAAATAGTTTACGAGCCTGTTGTTCATTATGCGTTCAAGTATTTTGGACAAGGCAGAGAGCACGTCTATAGGTCTATAGTTATCGGCACGATCTCTGTCCCCACGTTTATAAATCGGGTGTATAATCGACTTTTTAAAAGCTTTGGGGAATTTTCCGGTTGTGAGGGCAAGATTGCAGATATATGTCAGGGGTGCGACAACTACATTAATATGCATTTTAATGAGATAAGAGGATATTCCATCCCAACCCACAGCACAGTCGCTACGGAGAGATATTATTAACCTTGCAACCTCGTCCTCATCCGTTGCTAACAATACCATGGACTGTGAGTTGTTGTTAAAAGCTTTTTTTGTTGCCTCTGTCAGTCCACCCAATATATTTTCCGCAAGATTTTTACCTACGTTAGCGAAAAAAATCATTAACTAAATTAACAGATAGCTCCGGAGAAGATGATAGAGTTAATAAGTGATGGGATGAATTCTCTTTCTTTTTCGCTCTGTTTGTTATGTTGTTTATTGCTCCCCAGAGTTGCTTAGGATTATTATTAGCTTTTTTTAATTCATTTTTTTCATATTCCAGTTTAATTTTTTTAACAACTTATTACAATAGTTTCTGTACCTAGTAAAAGATATTTTTAAGACTTCGTTATCTGGCGACTTCTTTAATTTTTTGTGTAAGTTATCTCTGTGTCGAATACAGCGTAAAAGGCCAGGAGTTATCCATGGCTTAACGATTTTTTTACGGTTTGCCACTTTCACGACTTTAGTGTTTTTTTCGACCGCCTGTTTGATAAGACTTATAATTAATTCTGCTGCTACATGAGGATCTTGGGTAATATACTTCGCCAAAGTCGATTATTTTCATGTCGTCAGTCAATTGGTCATAGTTAATGCACGTCGTTGTTTTTTTAACCGCTATTTTGGGCATTTTGCTTGCGAGAAATAATAATACGGTATCATGATCAGTTAGTGCTGAATGGGCGACTAATGTTGAAGCAGGTAATAGAGTTTTGAGGACAAAATGATCAAGACATGCATTTTGTCTAGTGGGCAAAGAATGTGCAGGCAGTAGGCCGTGTGACGCTAATAAGTTTAGGTAATTAAGCTTGCTTATGTCGTGGCATTCGTCATGGATGTTAATGTTTATGTCCCCAGTGTTTATTATTTTTTTGTAATGTGTGATGTTAGTCAAGGTTATGTTAAGCGAATGCAGGAAGTTAGTGACATCTCTATGGCTTGGTGGTCGATATATTGCTAATTAAATGGTATTTTGGTTTATTTTTATTTTTAGACAATTTGCATCTATAAATGGGGGTTCTTCTACAGAAACCTGTAGGTTTTCATGTACGTATACAACAACACCCTCGTTTTGTGTTAGATTGTTAGCAGTATTAAAGTATTTATAACCTGTTAGGTCAGGGATATTATGTGTATTGGGAAGCCAACATTCAGTTAAGGTGATTATGTCCCAATCAACCTTAGTCCTAGCGAGTGTGGTATAAAAACCAATCATATTTTTTGAGATACTTCTAATATTTTGATTGATTATTATTTTGAGTGATTGCTTAGGGTTGAAGTTTAGTGAGATGCAATTGTCTAAGTCACAGGTAGATGAATTCGACACTGAGACAGAATCTATGTTGTATGTTTTATTTAGTATATTATCTACTATTGTGGTGTTTATTTTTCTTAGTAACATTTTTATATGTGACATTTAATAGAGCTAAATTGATAATGACAATTAATTGGTCGCCAGAAGTAGTACAAAAAGAGAGCTTGGAGAATGGATGTATTCTGAATGATGAAGTTTCGAATTTAAACAGATGGAAGGAATACTTTGAAAGCGTGTTTATGAGTGAAGAGTCGTCTGAATCAAATGAACTAGAAATTCTGAAAGAAGTGGAAAGGGGTATGGAGATAAGTGTAGATGAAATAATGAAAACAATGAAAAGCATGAAAGCAGTTAAGGCAGCTGGATATGATAGAGTATCACTCGAGATGCTGAGGGCTGGAGAGGGAGTGGTGGCAGGCCTGCTGTACACCTTGTTTAATTTATGTTGGGAATTAAAACGGGTACCGGAAGACTGGTGTAAAGCAGTTATAGTACCAATATATAAAGGAAAAGGGTCACAGCAGGACTGCAAAAACTACCGCGGTATCAGCTTGCTTAGTATTGTGGGTAAACTGTATGCTAAGGTGTTAATTGAAAGAGTTATGAAAGAAACTGATGGAAAAAGTGTGCAAGCAAGTTTTGGAAAGGGAATGGGGTGTACAGATCAAGTCTTTTCCATGCGCGTGATTGCGAAGAAGTTTTTGGCCAAAAATCAGAAAGGTTTTTGTGCGTTCATGGACTTGGAAAAGGCTTATGATAGAGTGGACTGAAATGTGTTATGGCAAACACTGAACTCATATGGGTTGAGCGCTGGTTTGATACAGGCATTAAGGTATCTTTATAGGGACTCTAGTGCTCGTGTCAGGATCAATGGGGTCTACTCGGACTGGTTTGACATCCAAAAAGGTGTCAGACAGGGCTGTGTAGCTTCCCCTTGGCTGTTCAACCTATTTATGGACCGGTGTTTGCAAACTTTGAAGGATGAAGAATGTGGGTTAAGAATGGGCGAGTTAACCGTCAAATGCCTTTTGTATGCCGATGATCAAGTCATCTTTGCGTCATCGGCTGCTGAGTTGCAAATGAAGGTTACATTAATGAACTGAGAATTAAAAGAAAGGGGAATGAAAGTGAACGCATGTAAGACGAAAGTGATGGTTTTTGAAAGAGAAGAAAGCAAAACGGTGTGTGAAATAGAAATAGAAGCATGGATGGTAGATATGATAGGGATATAGAATGACGAATAAATGCAGGGAATAGAGTGAATGGGGCACTGCACTCCATTATGAAGAACCAGAATGTGTCAAAACAGGCACGTATGGTTATTCATAATGCTATGTTAGTCCCTACTTTAACGTATGGTAGTGAAAGCTGGGTGTGGCAGAAGAAGTACGAAAGTAGAATAAATGCTGTAGAAATGCGGTCTTTAAGGAATATGCTAGGGTTGAATCTTAATGACGGGGTGAGAAACTGCGTGATAAGAGATAAATATGGTATGCAAGATGATGTTGTGACCAGGATTAAGAAAGGAATGCTTCGGTGGTTTGGTCACGTAGAAAGAATGAATGAGGAAAGAGTGAGTGAGAGTGTGACCCTTAACCGACGAGCATGTATGCGTAGATATATGGATGTAAAGAAGGCGAAAGAGGTATGTCAGGATCGTGCCAAATGGAAGTCCGTAGTCTCTGCCTACCCCTCTGGGTGACAGGCGTGAGTGTTTATGTTTTATGTATATGTTGTTTAATTTTATTGTTAGATACAATTTTATGCAACAAAACATTGGATTTTTAATTTTTAGGCGATAGTAGAACATACCTACGCTCTTTGCGTTTTAGGCATGTAATATTATTTGCATAATTCAAGAACTTGAAAATACTAATATTACCAGTCGTACGATTCCTTTTCTGAATAGGATTCTGTCGGGCAGCTACGAACCTTTTACGTATTTTGGTCTAGAAGATAATAATAATGATGTTCTTCAGACTAACTTTCAGTCAGTCTCGACGGAGGCTAGAAATCTACGTATGACAGGATTATAGTGCCCAAATATACAAGCAAGCACAGAAGCATTCTCTATTCCCTTACTCTCATAGTCCGAGAGCACACTACGATAGGTACGGGGGTACTAATTTCGGTCTGACCCGGGATTTGAACCAGAGACCACATGATCATTAATCTTTTTTACGACTACTCGATAAATGAGATCTGAAGGATATTATAATAAAGAGTCAGTATCATCATCATCCTCATCATTACAGCCCTTCACAAGTCCACTGCTGAACATAGGCCTCCCCCAAGATATACCACAAAGCACGGTCGTGAGCCAACTGCATCCATCGACTTCCTGCATTTCTTACCAGGTCGTCACTCCATCTAGTAGAATGTTGCCCTACACTTCGCCTACCGGTACGAGGCTGCCACTCAAGAACCTTTTTTCTCCAACGGTTGTCGGTTCTTCGAGCTATATGGCTGGCCCATTGCCACTTCAGCTTACTAATAATCCGTTGGGCTATGTCGGTCACTCTGGTTCTACTGCGGATATCCTCATTTCTAAGTTTATCACAAAGAGAAATCCCGACTATAGCCCTCTCCATAGCTCGCTGAGCCACTTTGAGCGTCCTCACACGGCCAGTAGTGAGAAGCCACATCTCGGTTCCATCGGTTATTACTGGCAACACGCACTGATTGCACAACTTAGTTTTCAGGTTTTGAGGTATACCTGACGAGAAGAAAGTGTCGTAATTTCCTGAACACTGCCCAGCCGAGTTGAATCCGTCGATTGACCTCTCGGTCGAAGTTGGACTTACCTAGTCGGAATATTTGTCCCAGGCAAACGTACTCATCAACAACTTCAAGCTTAGTGTTACCAACAATTACGAGCATAGGTATGACATGGACATTAAACATAATGTTTGTTTTGTACACGTTCATCTTAAGACCTACCAGTTGGGAGGCACTATTGAGGTTATTAAGCATAGTGCTTAACGCGTTAAGTTTATAACTTATCTCTTTTTTAAGATTAAAGACAATCCGAGATTGTACCCTATACAAAGATCGATCTCAATCCACATTCCAAAATCATAACTTAACAAGCCCCATCTTTTTTTTGCGGCGATCACAGTCGATCCAAACATATTATGTTGATTGGTTCCTTTACCTCTCGACTGTTTCGTTTTATGCATAGCGACTATTTTTCATTCAACTAGTTGTATTAATATAATAATATAAATCGTAATTTCAATTGATTAAAACTACTTTTACGGATTTTAATCAATGTATAGTGTTCGCGTAAATATAAGAAATCATTTCGTAATTTCAAATTTATTACTATTGACTCTAAATACAAGTTAATAAATTAACTCCTTTTTTTCTCTCTAAAATTATAAAATGATTATATTTTCATTTAAATCAATGTAACTATAGTTAGAAAACAATAATGTAACGGAACGCCGCCCGTCAGTAGCGGCAGCAGCGTCATCGCTCATCGCGTCGGTCAAAAAATTATCAAGTTTCACTGCTTCGGTTCGATCATTTGTATTCGTAATTCTTGACAAGCATTTATATGATATAAACCTTTTTTCGAATTAAACTAAACTTTATAATAGAAATATTTACAACAAATACTTTGTAAATAATAAAAAAATGGAGACACAAGTAGTAAGTGATATTATAATACATGTGATATTGTATCATTTGATGCTTGGAGGCAATACGTATCTTTTCCAGCCCGTACAACTACATATATCGCTTTTTTGTTTCAGATAAGGAGCCACTTTCAAAAGATGAAAACGAAGCCTTAATTGAACTTACTGAAATGAGCAAAATTATAATTTATAAAGCTACAAACGCTAGGAGCAATAAAATGAAAGACAAAGAGTGGGTACGAATAGCCGAGCAGTTTAATGCTACAGCAACAAGTTGTCGTCGGACACCACAACAGCTTCGGCTGAAATGGGAGAATTTAAAGTTGAGTTCACGTAAACGTTGCACTAAAATAAAAATGAACAGCATAAAAGTGAGTTTCATTGTTTATTTATTTTTAGTCTAAATATAAATAAGTGATTATCATTACATTCTTTATTAATTTCATCTTTTTGACTTGCAGACTGGCGGTGGTGTTGGTGAGTATATACCCCCAGACGAAATACTGGATCGTGTTGCCAGCTTATTGGGAAGTACAGCCAGTGGATTAGATGTTCCTTATGGGGGAGATAAGAAACCTGAGCACTTTGTAGTGATTTGTAATGGTGGTGGTATTGTGCTAAATGGTGATGGTGTAGAGAGAGGAATTAGGTGGTGATGGTATGGTCAACTAGAAATACTATAGTGTGTCCTGAAACACAGTGGTATCCGGTAAGTGGACCCCGTGGTACATAGAAACCAACGTTAATCCTCGAATAATAATAAAAATTCCGATGCCTTGTCACCCCTGAGTACCAAGATAGAATGCGTCGTTTCTAATCAGAAGGGTTTGCGGTTCTCTACACTTACCATACGAAACACGGCAGCATTAAACTGATATTTTACGCTGTTATTTTAAGAGAGCATGGACCCCGGTCGACCCGACGTATTTGTGCTACAACCGCAATATAGAACAGCAGCTTAGCTGCTAATAAAAACAATAAAAATAAAAAGGTAAATAAATGCACTTAAATGAAAATATAACGAACTTACATATAATGTATTTATGAAATAATGCAGAGACACAATCACTACAACATTTTATTTTAATATATATTAGAGATACAAATTACACACGAATGAGAAACTGCGTCAGTTGCTAATTAACCAAAAATTTTCTAAGGAAAGCATTCTGGGGAGATACATGGGCAGAAATTAAATTAGTTTAGTATATAATTAAAAGCATTGCAGTAGCTTTACTATTAGTAGACAATATCTTGTTCTTATCTGTACAAAATTTCAAAATGGCTACAATATTTTATATGCTAATGTTATTTTGCTTCCTTACAAAGAGGATATACAGTTTTACTGTGTAGTGATGGTCTTCAAAATTTATTATCACATATCATCACGTGGTTGTCGTACAGTATAAGGTTTCACTTCTACCTGCACACATATTTTTTTGGATGTATGTTATACGATACCTTCTTCACCGGTTTAGATTAGGTGATGCAATACATATTTGGAGATAATATTCCACCCTAAATGTTCCAAAACTGAAAGTAAATCCTTAATGTTACTTTTTAAACTACATTGAGATTATGATTATCTAGTACACACAAAACAAAAAATTAAAAGCCTACTTTGAAGAACTACCTGGTAGAGGAATATTGTAGCATGAGTGGGTCGACTAAGAAAACCTTAGGAGTTTGTAAAAAATCGATTATGATTTTCTTCCTTTAGTGTGACGACTTTATTAATTTTTAATGAACTTTGAATAATAACTACTATAAAGTCAATACGTGACTTATGATATCAGTTTACAAACAGATAATGGAAGAGGTAATTAATACATGAAAGTCTCAAAAACCCATCGATTTCCGACGTAATCTACAAAATGAGCGAGCAAACGAGCTTCGGTAAAATTATGGCATTTAAAATTTTAATTAAAAGTGGTCGATAAATGGGCGCCTTGTGCGATTGCGATTTCTTTTAATTTTAATTAGGCGCTGTATTTCAACAGAAAAAAACATGTCTACTAAGGGTATTAATATTGGTGATAATATACGTTAAAGATTTAATCCTGACCAATCTTGTAGGAATGGAACGTTCAAGAAAGAGGACATGGCGGATACAGGAACGATTACTGCAGAGAGAGTTGGGAAAATAGCTCTTAGTGCTGCTACTGTAGTGTACCACAGGTAGTTACAGTGCAAAAACATATCTGTTTATTCAATTCACCCTGGATTAGTTCGCAGTGATATGACTCTTGGTGTCGGATTTCTAAACGCTGAGGAAGCGGCGCATCAAGTGCCTGAAAATCTCAACGCCAGTTACATCTAATACAACCGACGACTTTTGGGTAGGTACGACTACAATTCTGATTATTATTTAAAATTGCAATCTTAAATTAATGATTTTCTTCAATTTAATATTAATATGTAATATTCTTCCAAAAATTATTAAAGTAAAATCAACCATGACAGCTAGAAGCATTACTTATAATCGATGATTACTGATTGGTTAGTTTTCCTGATGACAACTCAAAATAAAATAAAATCTGCAGCTATCTGCCCGCCTGGCAAATATCTCTTCTATGAGTAATCTATGTGGAGGGACTAAGTTCAGCAATAACGTAGAGCTATTGACAATGCAATGAAGAAATTACCGTGCAAATAAATAGCATACACTTGTTAGATTCTTGTGGAACTTTTAAATACATTTCTGACACTGTCCCAGCTTTGTGACCGTTGTAATAAAATTATATTGCTCCTCTTCTAAATGAAAAATCCTTCAAGATTTTGACCCATAAATTGCACAATAAAAAGGAACTTTTCGTTTTCCACTAGAAAGATCTTATACGATGCCGTTATAAAGAAACAAAAACGTTGTTAAGACCGTGCAAAATTAATAAAATATGGTCTATGAATTAATTTTTACCTTAAAACGAAGAGTATATTACTTTTTCTTCGTAGAAAAGAGTGACAAAGCAAATTTATAATTTGAATAATACTAGTTTTTATGTATTCTATCGCCTATATTAACCCTTTATATACCCGACGTTTCTAGCACTTTATAGCACCCATGGTCAGGAGGGGGCTGAGGTGTTGAACGTCTAGATGTCATAGTTAACCGCGGTTATCACTGATTAAAATTATTAATTTTTGTTCCGATCTACACAGTATGAAATTATATTATCCTGAGGTCCTGCAGTTGTATGCTTGGGTTGGGATTTAATTTCATTAACTATAGGATTCCAAGCAGGTGGTAGCACCCAGCCATCTTCTCTGTTGAAATAAGGATGTTTTTTGATTTCATTAGCCTTGCGAATCATCCTTGGAAGGAATATGTGTTTAGTTTAGCGAAGATTTGTGGCCTATCAAATGTGATGTAGTGACGGGGGCGATCCTGTACATATTCACAGACTGCAGAGTTTCCGAAGCATCGATTCTTTATATTAGCTATACGTTTCTTAACGCGGGTTTTAATTGGTCTTTTAGTTTTTTCTAAGTAAGAGAGACCACATTCACAATCGAGCTTGTACACTCCTGCAACTTTCACAGGGACATTACACTTAACTGATGGTAAAAAGTGACCAATCGTTTTCGGCGACTTGAAGTAAGTTTTAAGGAAGCGTGCTTCAAGATGTAGCCAATCTTGACAGTGACTCCTCTGACTTATGGCAGTACAGCAGGTAAATGCTAGACTGTGGCCGACTTCACTAGTTCGAAGCTTGTTGTCATGTAAAACTTGCTTGACCTTTTGGAGCTCGGCAGACAAAAAGATTTATTACATTTTTATTACTTTATTACATTTAACCTTTTGGGAGTGAACACGCATTTTACGTGGTAGAGCTATGCTGTAGTTATAGTTGTAGCTAAAATGGGTGGGTAGAAGCGGCTCAACTGATTTATGGATCACACTCTCACAGAATATAGGCGTACAATAGCAGCTCTATGCTGCTTTGTTTAGTATGATGAGTCTGGCCGTAGCCGTAAATTCTAATCCTACACTCAACAAATGTTTGTTATTGTCCTACGAATATATAAATATAAGGTTTTACAAATAATGTTTCAAAATTAAATTATAATATTTATATTCGCACACTAAAATATTGTTACGAGCATAGGGTTCGTGACATTGAAAACTGCCGATTGAATTACCAAAATTGACACTTTAACTACCTAACATCAATTAAAACTTAAAACACACGAATAATTAATCACACTTAACACTTTAGTTCACTTTATTTCGCTGCAAAGTCTTTACTCGTATCGCCCATTCAATACTGCCCCGGTCGCGGGCAGTATTGAATTTGCGGGTCTAAACAGCTTTGCATAGAGCCTTTTCTACTGAAACATCTGGAGTGCTCGAGTAGAATGTCGAAAGTTATAGCATCGAATTTTCTAGAAAACTCTATTTGTTCTGATACCCTATACTAGATGGCGCTAGTGGCATATACTAGGCATCAACTATGGCGCGCAACAATATATATATATATATAAGATGCAAAACAGCGGCGGGTCTTCTTCACGTTCTTCACGACATAGTCCTAAGTAAAGGTGGGTACTCGAACGAAAGATAATTTAAATCCAAACAGCATTGGTATGATGGTGACATTGAAAGTTCTTAGAAAATCAAAAACTGAATAAGCTAGCAAGTTATTAGTTTTATTATATACTTTCACAATGGTATCCCTTTAAATCATTACATAGCTGCATCCGATGGAATCACTAAGAAGAGCACTTTGCTCACTCATCCCTAGGGGTCTCTTTGACAGCATTCCGAAACGCAGCCACTGCTTCTTCGGCGTCCATAAACCCTTTTTCTCGAAGTTTTTCTTTTAATTTCGGAAATAAATAAAATTGCAAGGTGCGAGGTTGGGGCTGTAGGGCTGGTGACTCAGTAATTCTACGTCTGACGTCGCCAAGTAGTCGATTGTTCACTTTTTTGCGGCGGTTTTTGACGGTTTTTGACGGTTTTTGACGAGGCGTTGTCGTGGTGAAGGGGGATCCTACTGCGGGATCATTTCTCCTGAACTTTTTCCAAAACAAGTGGCAAACAATTGTTAGTGTACCACCCTGCAGTAACTGTTTTTCGATCCTCTTAAACAACTGTTGCGTGATAACCTGTCCTTCCGAAGAACCAGCCCACCATCTTTTTCCCCACGCTTCGACCTCTCTTCACTTTGGTTGCTCACTCCTCGGAAGGAAACACACATACTGCAGACTGTCTCTTAATTTGAGGATCATAACAATAAATCCAGCTTTCGCCACCCGTAAGTATGTCGAGCACAGCATTTGAATTTCTCTTAAATCTTTGAACCATTTCACGGCAACAATCAACACAATGGAGTTTTTGGGTCTCTGTCAAATTATGAGGTATCCATCGGGCACAAAGTTTCCTGAGCAATAAATGTTCATGGAGTATTTTGTGTACTTAACTCATATCGATGCCTATGTTTTTTTGAATCTCCTGATAAGTCACCATTTTGTCAGTCTCTACCATACGCCGCTCAACACAGATGTTATCTTCAGTCGTCGCCGTAAAAGGCTGATCATCTTTGAGATTACTGCGACCAAGTTTAAACTCATTAAAATAATTCTAAAGAGTGGCATGGGATGGGGCTTCATCGTGAAATGCCTATCGAAATTTATAATAACTTTATTGTTGAATTAAATTAGATTGAAAGTCATAAAAATCATTGTACGAAAATTTTCTCGCGTTCATGCTGACGTGATACAGACAATATTCAATTTGCATACACTAACAAGATAAATTGTTGAAAAACATTTCTTAAAATTGAACTTATGTTTCCATTATATTGTTTACAAGAGGCCAGTTCTAAAAACTTTCAGTATCACCCTCGTAGTGAGCGTTCGCCATTAAGCTATGACATATATGTACATATTCAACATTTTCAAAAGTATACCTGTTATCACTTAACCAAGAAACATGGATTTTTAAGCTAGATCTGGTACAACTTAGTTTATCGCCCCGTACTCGCTTGACGTTAAATTTCAAGACATCCTGTATAAAAAATCTTTTCACATACTGAAAATTGCTTGTCGCACGCATAGGAATAATTGAATTGTCGCCGAGACTTTTTTATAGGATATGGAAGACAAACGAGTTCACAGTCACACCTAATGGTAAGTGGTTGTTGCGATCCATAGATGTTAACATCATTTCTCGATCACGAATCAAAATGGAGACGCGTTGTCACCCGTAAGGACTAATTTGGAATGCCTCTTTTACATTAAAAAGGGGCTCCGGTTCTCTACACTTACCATACAAAACACAGCAGCGTTGAGCTGGTTTTGTGTGGGATTTACTACAAATTACAAACTGGCACTCTGTTACAACTACATGATAATAGCAAAATTAATAAATTTGTACCGCACGTAGGTTAACAAATAATGGGTCATTAAAGAGAAAGCACACATTCCGCAAACATTGTTTATAAGAGGCTGAGGAACTAGGACTTAGATATAAGGCTTACAAAAAAAAGTTACAGCCTTTAAACGTTCTAACGCTTGGTCGCATCTGGTGGTGAGTTGTGAAGGTAGTTGTAATCGAAGGTAAACACATACGCCGGCTGATTATACCAAACTTTTGTTACTTACACTTTACGAAAGACGAAGCAACCCGCTTTTTTCAAATCCGCCAAATATCGATAACAACGAGGTAAAGACCCGCTCACCGCCTGGTTGAGAGAAGTTAAGAGAAGTGTTGAGAAGGGAGGAAATAAAGGATATAATTGTAAATTATAAAAAACACTACTCGGCGCCTGTGCTAGAGGCTGACAAGATCGTTCTCATGTACATTCATTTTATATATAAACTATGTAATTCATTTAATAACTAAGACAATGGCTTTCCCTTCCAATTAAAAAATCCGGCAATATTTTTTTCATTTGTCTTGTCGAATAGTAAGGTGACAAAATAAGACAAAGCGTGATTAAACCTCGCTTTTTCATCACTACAAAGAGCATGCATAAAGAGTAATAAAGCACTCTAAGAGTTAAGTGTATGGGAGCGGAAACACTCACCGCAATTTTTGTCAACGCCCTCCTTCGCTGTGCTACTGCACTCTTTTCTATTATTAGCACTTCATATCTTGTTGTGATTATATTAATCATATACAAAATTTTCATTTTTAATGTTTCATAATTATATTAATTCACTTCATTATTATGTAACTTAGAAGTGAACTTGTGAAGGGCTGTAATGATGATAATGATGATTAAGTAGTAATTTTACGTTAAGACATTAGTAATATTTTAACAAGACTTACATACATTGTAGAGATACTTAGCATAATTTTTTGTGCCACGGAAGGGTCGGCAAAACCGGGGAAGGACCACGTTCTCACCGAATACCAGCGGTAATTGGCTGCTCGTTGCTGCTATCTTAAGTATAATGAGTGGGTTTGAACTAGAGATCCTTTTAATGAAAAAGAGGGATTACATCATAGTATTCAGGGGTAACAATGCATCTGCATTTTGATTCTAAATAGAAAATAAATGTAGGTGTATAAGTTACACAGTATTTACTTGCGACCAGCTTCCTACTCATAGTAACCTCGAAGTTTCCGAGAACTGTAGAAGCACGATCTGGACCAGTGCCGTCTTTAGGATCAACGAGGCTATGGGCCAAGGTACTGGCTGGGGCCTATGTAAGGGATGGAAAATCCTTAAATTTTAACTTTATCATTTTTCAGTTTACAATAACGCAATAGGCTAAATCGTTACCCCGTCTCTTAACACCCCACATATGAGAGTTCAATAAATAAATTTTTTGAATCTAAAAAACTAATACCCCACCAATTCTAATTTAAATAAAATTGAATGAAAACCATATATTATAATCTATACAAAGAACAATACTTATATTTATTCATATACAAATATATGAAAGTGACGTCATCCGTGACATCATAGCCTATAACAGCATTGGTTAGCGAGCCACTGCATACCAAGTCTATAACTACAGCGCGATGCTGCGCCGAATCTTGTTTAATAAACAAGGGCTATCGGTTTTTCTTCGAGGAAGTGCCGTAAACTGTCCCCGCTGTATTAGATCGGACTACAATATTTCGTCGTTCCGGATCGACCTCAGTTCTCAATGGCTTCTCAAACGAACACTTGGCATTTCAACTTATTTCTTAATTCATTTTTACTTTACAATTAACTTATTTGCTTTGTTTTAAATACCCGTAATTTTAGCCATGCATACATTTAATTTCTTACAATTTACAATTTTCGTATATTTTAATTTCTTTAAACAAACGATTAAATGTAATGTTTATAATGCCATGTAAACGTTTTCTCAATTACAATATTCAAACTAACGCGCCAAAATCTTCATTCGGATTCTTACGCATGCGCGCTCTTGCGCGCAAGCAGAAGCGCGATTGTTTTGAAAGAAACTTGTTTAAGCTTGCTTTTGTTTTTGGTGAGAAAATGAATAGTCAACGTCCGTGTTTCGACACGTGAAACAGCCAGCAGGTTCATTACCAGATTTTCACGCGATGTAGCAACAGTTAATTTAGTATTGTTTATCGAATCATTTGAAGTACATCAAAATCATGAATCGTGTTTATGAAAGTGGTGCTGCAAAAAAACGAAAGGCGAAAGAAGAACAAAAGAAAATAGACAAGTTACCAAAAATTACTGGATTTTTAAAACAATATGACATTACTAGTAAGTAATACTATATATTATTTGAATTAAGAGTGATTAGTTCATTAATTGAGTCCTATAACCTCATTGTTGTTCGCATGTAGCAAAAGTTTTTTTATGAAAAGTCGATTTAATATCATTTTTATGAAATTAATTTATGAAACAAACCGTGCTAACAGTATGATAATAAGATCATTGCATTTTATTTATTAGGCAAAAATGATGAAACGCCAAAAGGTACCGCTGATTTACAGGAAAATGTTATTCAAAACGAATCAGTCGATTTGAATCCTTCAGAACAGTCGGAATTATCAGTAGCTACACAAGTTCTTATAAATCATAGAACAGAAGGTAAATAAAGAGTTTTAAATTGTAAATATTTAGATTCTAAAAAAGCTGAATAATTTTAAATATTTTTTTCAATTAAAAGCGATTTACAAAAATATATTTTATTTTAATAGAGGAGGCAGCATTGAGAAGCACGTCAGAAAAAATTGAAAGTTATTCGACTGATATTGCGTTATGGGGCGAAATCAACGAGAAGTTACGATTATACTGGTTGCAAAAAAATCCAGGTTTATGCAGCAATAAGGATAAAGATTTCTCAAAATCTGCACGGATTTACCAATAAGGAGATAAACAAAAAGTGAGAACTCTAAACAAATCATTATTTCAATTGAAACTACAAAATAATGAAATAGTAGAGCGTGAGTGGTTATCGTATTCGCCATCAACTGGACGTATATATTGCTTTGTATGTCGACTTTTTTCATCTGAAAAAGATCAATTTACATTTTACGGATTTAATGATTGGAAACACCCAGAGCGAATTACGGAGCATGAGCAAAGCAAAGCTCATAAACAAACTTTAACTATTTATTCTAAACGGAGAAGAGAAACTGGTAGTTTAGAAAATGCATTAACGATTCAACAAAAAATGAGAAAAATTATTGGATTCAAGTATTACGTCGAATAACTGACACTATAAAGTTTCTTGCTTCACGAGGTCTCGCTTTTCGAGGGGAGAACGAACGATTCGGATCTAGTCAAAATGGCAATTACTTAGGTATTTTAGAATTACTGAGCGAATATGACCCTTTCCTTAAAGAGCACATTAATACCTACGGAAATAAAGGACATGGAGTAACATCATACTTATCAGCTAATATTTGTGAGGAATTTATAGGCCTTATGGGGGAAAAAGTTCTTGCTTGCATTATAAGTGAGTTGAAGAAGGCAAAATATTATTCTTTTTCTGTGGATTCTACGCCGGACATCACTCATCTAGATCAATTAACGTTCACCGTGCGCTACGTTACCGATCAGGGGCCTATCGAACGTTTTTTAATGTTCGTTCCTATAGAAGGTCATAATGCCGAATATTTAACAGAGGTTGTAGTCAAATTTTTTAAAGATAATGATATTGATATAAATGACTGTAGAGGTCAATCTTATGACAACGCATCGAATATGTCTGGACGCTATTCAGGACTGCAAACCAGGATAAGGGAAATCAATAAGTATGCTGATTATATTCCTTGTGCCGGGCACTCGTTAAATTTAGTCGGCGTTAAAGCAGCTGAATGTGTTAATGCAGTCGTTAAGTATTTCTATATCGTACAAAATTTGTACACATTTTTATCAGGATCGACTTATAGATGGCAAAAACTATTGTCATATTTAGGAACGAAAAAAAAAGTCGTTAAATCTTTATCCGCTACTCGATGGTCAGCCCGAGCTGATGCAATCATCGCTCTTTTCACAGGTCATACAGATATTACGAAAGCTCTAGATGATTTATCAAAGGATGATACGCAGTCTAACGAGACTAGACTTGAAGCTAAGACCATTTTAAAGCAAATTACAAAATTTGAAAATGTCTTTATAACTGTGGTATGGCACGAAATCTTGACACGTATTAATGATACATCTAAAAATTTACAAAAAGAAAATATGGATTTGTATATAGCATGCAGTCTTTTAAATTCCTTAGAATTGTATTTATTGGATATCAGGGATAAATTCGATGAGTTTTTAGAAAAAGCAAAAAGCTTTACTGATATCTGCGAAAGTGAATCTACATCTGAGCCAAGAAATCGAAGAAGAAGCGTAAAACTTACTCGCTTTGAAGGAGAGAGTGAACATACACAATTTACTGGAGATGAAAAGCTCAAAATAGAGATTTTTTATCCGATAATCGATTCACTTTGTTCCAATTTGAAAACCAGAAAAACTGCTTACGAAACGGTGAATGATAACTTCAAGTTTTTTACTGCTCTACCAAACATGACATACGAAGGAATAAAAGAATGCTGCGAAAAGCTTGCCAGAAAATATGATCAAGACATTTCTGCAGAAAATTTAATATCAGAATGTTTACATTATAAACATTATCTTCGTGATACACGAAAGAACGAAGAATTATTTATTCCTGATCTATACTTGCAACTGAAGAAAGAATTTCTGACGTCTACATTCCCAAATATTGAAATAAGTCTCCGAATATTCCTTACCCTAATGATCACCAATTGTGCTGGTGAACGATCATTTTCTAGATTAAAGTTGATAAAATCCGATCATCGAAGCACAATGTCACAGTCACGATTGAATCATCTAAGTTTAATGAGTATAGAATCGGACTTATTAAAATCGATTGATTTTGATGAACTCATATCTAATTTTGCTGCGAAGAAATCGAGAAAAAAAGTTTTTTAAGCTGTATATAATTACTGTTATTTTAGTGCAAAAATAAATTTTTAAACAAATTTTCTAAATCTTGTTTCTATTTTACCAAGTGTGTGATTTGATATTTTTCTTATTATGTTATAAAATTTGTTGTTGTATATCGAAAATTTTCAGAATTGTGGGGCCCCTGCCTACCTCGGGGCCTCGGGCCAGGGCCCTGCGGGCCCTGCCTTAAAGACGGCACTGATCTGGACAACTTCAATAACGAGATAAGAGGGTTTACATTTTATTCCTCTCTTTTACATATATTAACCTTAACTTTTGCTAGGTTTATGTTTAACCTTTTTTGTTCAGTGTATGACTTAGATGCATTTTTAACTACTTTAATGTGTTTGTTGTATTTCAGTAATTCGCATATCGTCGGAACAAAATGCACATCAAACACCACATGGGTGCAGTTAAGTGCTCGAAACGTCGGTAATATAAAATAAGTTAATATACGCGAAGATATCAAATATAATATCCATGAATACTACTTTTATTTGAAAATTATTGAAATATGTAATAGTGTAGTAGTGTTCGAATAAATATAAAAAAATATTTTATATGATTCGTAATCGTGTTAGAAAAAGTAATAAATGTCAAAAAATATTCAAACAACTAAAAAAACATATTGCAAAACTAATCGAGACCAAAGTATTAAACGTTTGTCATTCAAGTAGACGTGGAACATTTCTGTATCAGTAGTTGTTTTTTTTTCAATTATTTCTTACACGAATTCAAGACAGAAAAAATTCGTTTTGTGTAGATTGAACCAAAAATTTACCGTGGTTAACAAATTAACTGTGGTTATTTTTTGTTTAGGTTTTATTTTCGATTGTATCAAACATTTTTTGAATTTTAACAGAGGAACACAGGTTCATGGTCTGTAATGGCAAATTGTAAAATACAATTATATGAATTTAATTTCGTTTTCAAAATTGTATGAACTCTATTACCTCTAGTAGGCGTTTAGTAAGCAGGGGTCATACCAAGGAAAGATAAAGTTTCGAGATAGCTGGATATAGTTTGGTTTAAGTCTCACATATTAATATTTATATCTCCTATAATAAAACTTATTTATTAGTATTACATGATTATCATCATTATTACATCATCTCAACTAATTTATATTCCATTCATTTATATATTTATAATTAATAGAAAACAATTATAAAAACTGGATGCAACTTACATAAGCACATATATATAAGGATATTATTTTCCCAGCGATGGAACGAATAGAGGCAGCACCTTTTTTGAAATAATACTAGTTTTTACGGAATTTATTATATATTTAACTTTTTGAATACCCGACGTTTCGAACGCTTTACAGCACTCATGGTCACGGGCGGAACAGAGATGTTCAACGTCCAGATGTCATAGTTAACCGCGAATCTTTTAGTTTGTCCTATATAGGAGAGACCACATTCACAATCAATCTTGTACACTCCTGTATCTTGCAGAGGGACATTACACTTGACTGATGGTAAAAGCTGACCAATCTTCTTCAGCGGCTTGAAGTATGTTTTGATGGAAGCGCGCTTCAAGATGTAGCCAATCTTGTCAGTGACTCCTCTAACATATGGCAGTACAGCAGGTACACTCTCGACTCTGGCTGTCTTCACTCGTTCACTGTGACCTAGGCGCGGGACGATACGTCAAGACATTTCATCTATGTTACGTCGATGTTCAGTGCCTAAACCGAATCTTCCCAAAGACGAATTTATAGCGTTAAAGAACCTACGCAATAAACCAGAACTTACGATTCTCCGCGCAGATAAGGGAAACGCCACGGTAGTCATGGATACGTCAGATTATAATTCTAAAATACAAGAACTTTTGTCGGATGCAAGTACTTATAAAAAGGTTGAAATGTAGCAAATTGAATGAAGGAGGAGACCAAACAAATAGCACTCTAAAAACAACTAGTGACCTCATAAAGAAACACTCCGAAAAATTAAATCTGGACGTAAAATGGATAAAACAAATCACCAAAATTGTATGGGTTACCAAAAAAACAAGCTCAATTCTCCATTACGTCCCATAGTGAGCCAAATCGATTCACCAACTTACGGATTGGCTCAACACTCTCACCGCTCAGTGGTCATACAAGAGCACACGTAAAGGCTAACATTTTGTCAGCGAGATTAAAGACCTACATCTGGCAGACAATTAAACTATGGTCAGTTTTGATGTGCAGTCATTATTTACATGCTTACCTGTTGACGACTGCATCTCAATTGTAACTAGAAAGCTGGAAGAAAACAACATGCCCGTAGAGTATTCAGTATTACTCAGACACTGCCTTACATCTGGCAACCTATTGTGGAAGGAGGAGTTCTACAAGCAAGTAGATGGTGTGGCGATGGGCTCACCTGTATATCTCCCATTGTCGCCGATATATTCATGGAAGACTTTGAAGAGAAAGCCCTGCTTACTTATCCCATAAATCCAAGATTCTACAAGCGGTACGTAGACGACACTTTCACAATTCTACCTTTAGATAAACTAACTGCATTTTTAGACCATCTTAACTCTATAAATTCTAAAATTCAGTTCACAATGGAGTTAGAGGCAAACAATTCCTAAGCTTTTCTAGATGTGTTACTAATTCGGAATCCTGATAACACCTTGAGCCATACTGTGTATAGAAAAAAACCCATACAGATAGTTATTTAAAAGGTGATTCTCACCACCATCCGTCACAGTTAGCTACCGTGGGTAAATATTTGTTTCAGAGAGCACGAGGGATCTGTGACAGTAAACACCTGGCTGCCGAGCTCCACCATGTCAAGCAAGTTTTGCATGACAACAAGCTTCGGGTCCCACGCCTACGTCACAGTGAACGATTGAAGCGGGCCACAGTCGAGCGTGTACCTGCTGTACTGCCATATGTTAGAGGAGTCACTGACAAGATTGGCTACATCTTGAAGCGCGCTTCCATCAAAACATACTTCAAGCCGCTGAAGAAGATTGGACAGTTTTTACCATCAGTTAAGTGTAATGTCCCTCTGCAAGATGCAGGAGTGTACAAGCTTGATTGTGAATGTGGTCTCTCCTACATAGGACAAACCAAAAGATCAATTAAAACCCAAGTTAAAGAACATATAGCTGATGTGAAGAATCAACGATTCGGGAAGTCTGCAGTCTGTGAACACGTACAGGATCGTCCCCGTCACTACATCAGATTTGATAGACCACAAATCCTCGGTAAGAAACACCGATTCCTTCCAAGGATGATTTGCGAGGCTAATGAAATCAAAATACATCCTAATTTCAATAGAGAAGATTGCTGGGTGCTACCATCTGCTTGGGATCCTATAATAAATAAAATTAAATCCCAACCCTTCACGATACCATAATTTCATACTGTGTAGATCGGAACATAAGTAAAATTTTAATCTATGGTAACTGCGGTTAAGTATGACATCTGGACGTTGAACATCTCAGTCCCGCCCGTTACCATGAGAGCTGTAAAGCGTTCGAAATATCGGGTATTTAAAAAGTTGAATATACGCGATAAATTCCGTAAAAACTAATATTATTTCAATGTGTAGTGTTGGCGTAAATACAAGAAATGATTAAGCACCTTTTTAACTTGAACGCTTCTCTATTATCGAATAGCTAAAAATAATATTCAATAAATTTTTTTTGAATGTCTTTGATAAAAATTTTAATAAATTGTTAAAGCCACCGTTTGCTCGGTCATCTCTTTTGTTAATTTAATTGGAGAACGATAGGGTTTCATAACCGTTCTTATCAATTAAGGTATTGATGAAATTAATAATTGTGTAAGAGATTCGTTAAAAGCGATTGCTTGATCACGGTTTTCATAAAGTAAGGAAAATAATATGAAATCATTTTCGTTAATTTGTTGTTGTATGAAAAATTTGATTTCATCAAAGGTGCAACCAAATATAGCTTATAGTATTTTTATAAGTATTATATTATCATCATCATCAGCCCCTCACAAGTCCCCAAGCTATCCACAAAGCACGGCCCTGAGCCACCTGCACTCACCGACTTCCTGCATGCCTTACCAGGTCGTCACTCCATCTAGTGGGGTTGCGCCCTACACTTCACCTACCAGTACGAGGCTGCCACTCGAAAATCTTTTTTACTCAACTGGCCTACCCATTGCCACTTCAGCTTATTAATCTGTTGTACTATGTCGGTCACTCAAGTTCTACTGCGGATATCCTCATTTCTAAATTTATCACGCAGAGAAACCCCGAGCATAGCCCTCTCCATAGCTCGCTGAGCGACTTTGAGCGTCCTCATATGGCCAGCAGTGAAGAAGCACATCTCAGTTCCATTGATCATCACTGGCAACACGCACTGTTTAGTTACTTGTAGAGTTATAAATGAAGAGAAGATGTGCCGTAATTTCCCGAACGCTGCCCAGCCGAGTTGAATCCGTCGATTTACCCTTCGGTCGAAGTCGGACTTACCTAGTCCGTAAAAAATAGTTTGATTTAAATTGGTAACTTTCGCGAAAACATTTATATTAAAACTTTATAATATATAGGTTATAGATTCCTGGTTTAGGGAGGTTGCTCTGCCTGCATGTTTCGAATGGTCGCAATTAGCAGAAGCAACACTTTTTGTTCTCTACACTCATCATACGAAACCCTGCAACATTATATAGCTGCAGCGTGATTCAGATAATCAAAGACCATTTATTTTATCAATTTTAAATATAGTTATTTATAACTTTACAAAATGCAAATAGACCTTCGAGCTAAACAGAAGTCAGTCATTTCAATAAGACAGGCATTTCAGTTTATTTATATGAATAAATATGTATTATTCTTTTACAGTTATATTTAAAAATATATACACAAACATAAAAATTCACGCCTGTCATGAAGGTAGGGCGAGACAACGGACTTCCATTTAGCACGATCCTGACATAACTCTCTCGCCTCTTCCACATCCATATACCTACGCATACATGCTTGTCGGTTAAGGGTACTCTTAATTTGGCCCATTTTTAGTATATCGCCAATTTGGTCGACAAACTTCCGCCTAGGATGTCCCTTTCCTTTTCTTCCGCATTCATTCTTTATACATGACCAAACCACCGAAGCATTCCTTTCTTAATCCTAGTCACTGCATCACCTTGCAAACCACACTCTTCTTTTATCACCGAGTTTTTCACCCTGTCACTTAGATTCAGCCCTAACATACTCCTTAGCGACCGCATTTCTACTGCATTTATTCTGCCACACCCAACTTTCACTACTATACGTTAAAGTAGGGACTAATACAGCACTGCGAATTGCCATACGTGCCTTTTTTGACACATTTTTTTTGACACTTTTCTGACTTTTCACAATAGAGTGTAGAGCCCCATTTATTTTATTTCCTGCATTCACTCATCGTTCAATATCCTTATCATATAATAATAATAATAATAATAATAATAATAATAATAATAATAATAATAATAATAATTACGACGTGAGGCTGTTCCCTCATCAAATGAAGACGCTGCGACTGAGGGTGCGGTGCCACAAGTTGCAGAACAACCCGCACACGTGGATGCCGCCGTGAATACCCCAGTGGTTGCTGATTCAAATGATGATGGAACATTCACCCAGGAACTAGAAATGGAGCAAATGAGGAGTACATTGGAAGAGGCGATTATGGAAACGCGCAGTACGCCTCTCGAAAATCGACCGCGACTTCCCCGCATAGCCCTAAGCAAGCGGAATCGGGCTGTCGTGAGGGCTCTGAACCCAATGCTGGTGACCTATTTGGAAGCCAGCCGGGACCTTTGCGAGACGGACTCAATTCTCTTTGGCGCCGCACTGGCAGTCTGCCGTATTATAGGTGCCAAAATTTCCACGGCTGGACGCACTACTGGACAAAGTAGTGCTATCCCAGCCTGGAGAACAAGAATTGAAGAACGTATCGCAAAGGCTAGGGCTCTCATCGGCAGACTGATATGCTTCAGGTCAGGCAATACCAGGCCAAGGATTGTGCGCACCGTCAGGATGGCGTTTGCTGGGACAAATATTAGTTTGTCCCAGCCGGATATAATGCAAAAACTGACGGAGCGCATAGACGACCTGAAGCAGAGAATCGCTGCTTGGGGAAAGCGAATTCGGCGATATACCGAGAGGTCGACACGGTTCAACCAGAATCGTCTCTTCCAGAGTGATCAGAAGAGGCTCTATAAATCATTGGAGCGACCAATGGTAAGTGGAACGGGCCCAGTACCGAATCAGGCCGACACAGTCGCATTCTGGCGCGGCCTGTGGTCAGAGCCCGTAAACCACAACGAGGGCCCTTGGATGGAAGTTGTGGCGAGTTAGTGTGCGGGTATTACGCCCATGGACCCCGTCACCATAACGCCGGATGACGTAGCTGAGGCGGTCCGTAGGGCCCCGAACTGGAAAAGTCCGGGACTCGACGGGCTGCATCACTACTGGCTGAAGGGGTTTGTGGTGTGTCACACTGTGCTCGCCCGACAGTTCCAAGAGGCTCTCAACCAGAAGTCGCTCCCGAGCCTCTTCACTACTGGGATCACTCATTTGGTTCCTAAAGACCAGGTTACCACAGACCCGAGCAAATACCGCCCCATCACGTGTCTGCCGACCATATACAAGACACTAACATCCATTTTGAGCGCGAGAATCACTCGTCACCTGGACTCAAATCAGGTGATGTCGCGCGCTCAAAATGGATGTCGGGGCGGTGGTCGTGGAACCAAGGAACCACTCCTCATTGACGCGGTCATTGGCAAAGTGGTGAAACGCAACCGTCGGAACTTCTCCGCCGCCTGGATAGACTACAGAAAGGCATTCGACTCGGTGCCCCATACATGGCTAAAGAGAGTCCTCGAACTGTACAAGATAGACTGTACAGTTAGAGACTTCCTCGAGCAGTGTATGGGGCAGTGGAGTACGATCCTTTGTCATCTGGGCGAGCGGATGACGGCTGCGGAGAACCACATAAGGATAGGAAGGGGTATCTTCCAGGGCGATTGTCTGAATCCAATATGGTTCTGCCTCTCTCTGAACCCTCTCAGTACCTTACTGGAGGGCTCTGGGAGGGGATTTCAGCTACGGAAAGGAGGGACAAAAGTGACCCACCTTTTCTATATGGATGACCTCAAGTTATTCGCCTCCAGTCGCTCCCATCTTATGGAATTGCTAAACATCACTTGTGAATTTAGCAATTCCATTGGAATGGAGCTGGGGACGGATAAGTGTGCGGTACTCCATGTTGAGAGGGGTAGGGTTGCTAACTCTGAGGGCATAGACTTATTTATGCCCGTCAACTTAAGGACCCTTTCCGAGGCTGAAACATACCGATACCTGGGTATGTCACAGAACATCGGTATCGATGAGGCTGGTATGAAACAGTCAGTTTGCGACGTATTTTATGCACGCTTGACCAAAGTGCTTAACAGCCTTTTGTCCGGTGTGAATAAGACACAAGCATATAACGGCTGGGTCATGCCTGTCCTCATGTATACCTTTGGCATACTCAGGTGGACTCAGACTGAACTTAACGCCCTGGATAGAAAAGTCCGCACTACCATGACGTCCCACAGGATGCATCATCCGAGATCGTCGGTAATGAGGCTGTACTTGCCGCGAAAGCATGGTGGGCGTGGTTTCTTGAGCGCGCTCACCATGCATAATCGCGAAGTGTGCAGCCTCCGTAATTACTTCCTGGCGAGATCGGATGATCCATTCTATAAGGACGTCATTTCTTGTGATAAAGAACTTACCCCTCTATCCTTAGCCAACGAGCAATGGCAAGACCCGGCAGTGCAGACAATTTCCGACCGGGAGACCGTATGGAAGGAGAAGGAGCTCCACGGGAGGTTCTACAAGTCTCTACATGGGCCTTTCGTAGACACAGTAACCTCCCTCCACTGGCTACGCTTTGGTGACCTCTTCGGGGAAACCGAGGGTTTTGTCTGTGCAATACAGGATCAGGTTATTAAGACCAACAACTATCGGAGATACATCCTAAAGGATGGCACCATCGACATCTGTCGAGCTTGTCGCCATCCCGGTGAGTCACTTAGGCATGTCATCTCCGGTTGTTCGGCGCTTTCTAACTCTGAGTACTTGCACAGGCACAACCTAGTAGCCAGAATTCTACACCAGGAGCTCGCTGTGAAATACGGTCTCGTGGATCGGAAATTGCCGTATTACAAGTACTTGCCGGAAGCCGTGCTCGAAAATGATCGCGCCAGGCTCTATTGGGACCGGGCCATCATCACAGACAGGACTATTCTTGCGAATAAGCCTGATATTGTGGACCGGGCACAGTCAAGGATATTTTTGGTCGACATTACCATTCCGTGTGACGAAAACCTCGTGAAAGCCGAAACAGATAAGCAAACAAAATATCTGGACCTGGCTCACGAGGTGACCGACATGTGGGGTGGTCTGCCGACCGAAATTATTCCTGTAGTCGTCTCTGCAAACGGGCTAATCCCAGTCAGCCTCTCGGGTCATCTGAGGCGGCTGGGTCTACGTGGCGGACCGCTCCAGGCTCAGATGCAGAAGGCGGTGCTCCTCGATACCGCCCGCATCGTCCGCCGGTTTCTTTCCCTTTCCCCCTAACCCTCGGCCGTTTGGTCTCCCCTGCCGAGGGCCTCCATCTGGTTGGGCTTTTATTTATATATGTATTTTTATATTTAGTTTATGTTATTGATATTTATGTATATTTATCTTTTCATTTCCATTTTTAATTATATATTTATAGAACCCAACCAGATGAGAAAACTATATTGATAGCCCACATAATAATAATAATAATAATAAGAAAAGTCCGCACTACCATGACGTCCCACAGGATGCATCATCCGAGATCGTCGGTAATGAGGCTATACTTGCCGCGAAAGCATGGTGGGCGTGGCTTCTTGAGCGCGCTCACCATGCATAATCGCGAAGTGTGCAGCCTCCGTAATTACTTCCTGGCGAGATCGGATGATCCATTCTACAAGGAGTCATTTCTTGTGATAAAGGACTTACCCCTCTATCCTTAGCCAACGAGCAATGGCAAGACCCGGCAGTGCAGACAATTTCCGACCGGGAGACCGTGTGGAAGGAGAAGGAGCTCCACGGGAGGTTCTACAAGGCTCTACATGAGCCTTTCGTAGACACAGTAGCCTCCCTCCACTGGCTACGCTTTGGTGATCTCTTCGGGGAAACCGAGGGTTTTGTCTGTGCAATACAGGATCAGGTTATTAAGACCAACAACTATCGGAGATACATCCTAAAGGATGGCACCGTGGACATCTGCCGAGCTTGTCGCCATCCCGGTGAGTCACTTAGGCATGTCATCTCCGGTTGTTCGGCGCTTTCTAACTCTGAGTACTTGCACAGGCACAACCTAGTAGCCAGAATTCTTCACCAGGAGCTCGCTCTGAAATACGGTCTCGTTGATCGGAAATTGCCGTATTACAAGTACTTGCCGGAAGCCGTGCTCGAAAATGATCGCGCCAGGCTCTACTGGGACCGAGCCATCATCACAGACACGACTATTCTTGCGAATAAGCCTGATATTGTGCTGATGGACCGGGCACAGTCAAGGATATTTTTGGTCGACATTACCATTCCGTATGACGAGAACCTCGTGAAAGCCGAAACAGACAAGCAAACAAAATATCTGGACCTGGCTCACGAGGTGACCGACATGTGGGGTGGTCTGCCGACTGAAATTATTCCTGTAGTCGTCTCTGCAAACGGGCTAATCCCAGTCAGCCTCTCGGGTCATCTGAGGCGACTGGGACTACGTGGCGGACCGCTCCGGGCTCAAATGCAAAAGGCGGTGCTCATCGATACCGCCCGCATCGTCCGCCGGTTTCTTTCCCTTTCCCCCTAACCCTCGGCCGTTTGGTCTCCCCTGCCGAGGGCCTCCATCTGGTTGGGCTTTTATTTATTTATGTATTTTTGTATTTATTTTATGTTATTAATATTTATGTATATTTATCGTTTCATTTTAATTTATAATTATATATTTATATAGCCCAACCAGATGAGAAAACTATATAGATACCCCAAATAATAATAATAAGTTCTTTATTTCCAAGAGGTTGTACATCACGATATTTGCATAACATTATTTAATAAAGCTACATATTACTTAATAAAGTACATATACTTGAAAACATAGCATCTGCAGCCGAACTAGCAGACCTGTGCATCAGCTGTCAGCGCCATATCCCCACCGTTAATTTATCGAAATATTAGGATGCAAGCAAAAGTTAAATAATCAAATTCTATCTAAAAATTTGTACATTCCGCTAATATAACCTAAGTACAATGAAATTAATTGTATCACATATTATGTTTATATACTATGTTACCACTTATTACTAATACCAAGGTACAAACAAAATAATAAATTATACTACTAATGCCGTTCCTCTCTCATAGGATGTGTAATGTATGACTGTAAGAAGTAATTGTGTTATGAGTGTAATGTGTGTGAGCAGTGATGGGAGAGGAGCGAGTAAAATATGTGTCGTGTGTGTGTGTGTGTGTGTGTGTGTGTGTGTGTGTGTGTGTTTTCACACGTGCGTGTGTGTGTGTGTGTGTGTGTCTGGTTATTATGATTTTATACGGGTAGTATTACAGGTGACAGTTATATAAGAATTTATTTTAAGTCTGAATACTAAGCAAGTTTTCAGTTTCATTATAAGTTAATTTTTGTAGGTAATTATGTACAGTTTTTTTACAATTTATTTTATTTAGGTGGTAAATGTCCAATGTTTTATTTAGTTTATTATATAAGTGTGGTCCCAAAAATGCAAAGAATTTTCTTATAAAATTTGTTTTAAAATTAGTTGTATCTACGGAAAATTTCCTGCGTTTATTTAAGTTCGATCGGTTGTATACTAATAAGTTATGTTGTTTCTGAATGATCGTTAATATAAACAGTTGTCTTACTGTAAGGATCTGACAGTTATCATAAAGCTGTGACGTAGGATAAAGAAAAGGTTTAAATGTTGCAACTTTGAGTATAGCACGTTGAGAGATTTCTATCTTTTGTAACACCGTTTTAGAGGCACCACCCCACGTTGATATGCAGTATGTTATAATAGACTGACATAAAGCTAAGTAAACTCGTTTTAATATATCTGGATCCATAACATGTCTAATTGTTTTAAAAATATATATTAATTTATGAATTCTTTTGCTAAGAGTGTTAATATGTTGTTTAAAATTTAAATTACTATCTATTATAACCCCTAGATATTTAATATATTCATCAGACTCAAATGAAAGGCAGGAACAGCTGTTATCCCTTGTTAAACAATCATATGAATGAATCACTAAGTTAAAATTTTCAAGGTTGCCAATAGGTTTTCTTTATGAATAAACTATATATTTCGTTTTCGTAATATTGATTGAAAGATTATTACTGTAAAGCCAATTGGTAACTACATTTAAACCTAATTGTGCAGACGATAATACATCTTTCCACGTATCCGCAGCAAATATCAAAACAGTGTCATCTGCATATGAAATTATATGTCCCTGAGAGAGATTAAATTTTGTAAAATTATCAATATAAATAAGAAATAGGGTTGGGCCGAGTATACTTCCTTGTGGTACGCCGTGTGTTACTAGTAAATTATTGCTGGTAATATTATTTACACTAACGCATTGATATCTCTCAGAAAGATAACTTTTGAATAGTTTGAGTTGAGTGCCTCTGATACCGACATTTTCTAGTCTTTTTAATAGTATTTTTATTGACACGGTATCGAATGCTTTCGCCAAATCTAAGAAAACAGAAATACACTTTTTTCCAAGTAGATGAGTTTGTATATTTGGGGTGCGTATTTAGCAGGGATGGGAGATATGATAAGGATATAGAACGACGAGTGAATGCAGGAAACAGAGTAAATGGGGCCCTGCACTCTATTGTGAAGAGTCAAAATGTGTCAAAAAAGGCACGTATGGCAATTCACAATGCTGTGTTGGTCCCTACTTTAACGTATGGTAGTGAAAGTTGGGTATGGCAGAAGAAGCACGAGAGTAGAATAAATGCAGTAGAAATGCGGTCGTTAAGGAGTATGTTAGGGCTGAATCTGAATGACAGGGTGAAAAATTGTGTGATAAGAGAAGAGTGTGGTTTGCAAGATGATGTTGTGACCAGGATTAAGAAAGGAATGCTTCGGTGGTTTGGTCATGTGGAAAGAATGGATGAGGAAAGAGTGACAAAGAAAATTTATGTTGCAGAAGTGAATGGCAGAGTCGGAAAGGGACGTCCTAGGCGAAAATTTATCGACCAAATTGGCGATTTATTGAAAACGGGCCAAATTAGGAGTACCCTTAACCGACGAGCATGCATGCGTAGGTGTATGGATGTGAAGGAGGCGAGAGAGGTGTGTCAGGATCGTGCCAAATGGAAGTCTGTAGTCTCTGCCTACCCCTCTGGGTGACAGGCGTGAGTGTTTATGTATGTATGTACACTTTTTTCCACTGTCTAAATACGATGACAAAAAATTTGTAAGACTATGAACTGCATGCTCCGTTGATTTGCCATGTCTAAAACCAAACTGCGTATTTGACAATAAATTATTTTTCTCCAGATATTTTGTGAGTCTATTATTTATAATTTTCTCTAAAATTTTGGATAAAGCAGGTAATATAGAGATGGGTCTATAATTACTTAAACAGGTTTTTTCACCATCTTTAAAAATAGGTCGAATTACGGACTTCTTAAGATATCTAGGAAATACACCATCATTTAAACATTGATTAAATATACAAGTTAAAGGAGGTATTAAAAAATATTTAAAATTCTTAATAAATTTATTCGAAATTCCATCCCAACCAACTGAACAGTCGGTTTTCAAATTGTCAATTAATTGTTCTACTTCACTTTCATCCGTGGCCAATAAAGCAAATGAATTTAAGTGATAATTTGATTCTTCACCAATGTTAATATTAAAACTTTCACTGTTTTTATTTCCTACCTTAAAACTCTCTGCCAAACCTTTACCTACATTTACAAAATAATTATTAATAATGTTAACAGATACTTGCGGCGTGCTAGATATATTTAGCAGTTCTCCGTTATACCCTTTCTTTTTCGTGTTACCTATAATATCAGTAAGTACTTCCCATAGTTCTTATTATTATTTTTAGCCATATTCACTCGCTCTTTTTCATAATTTCTCTTTACCTTTTTTAACAATGCGTTACAGTGATTATGATATCGTCGGTATATAATTTGATCACTTTCACTATCTGGAAATCGTCTAGCCCTCTTATGTAGTTTATCACGGTGACGAATACATCTAAGAAGACCAGTCGTAATCCAAGGTTTAATAATCTTTTTTTGTCTTGGCAACTTCACTAATTTAGTATTAACTTCAATTACTGTTTTTATTTTATTAACTAAGTATTCAAGAGAAGTATTTGGATCTTTAATATTATATATAGGTAAAAAGTCAATGTTTTGCATATCCGAATTAAGTTTATCGTGATCTATTTTTCTGATAGTAGTTGTATAAAACTGTTGACGTTGTTTATTTTTCATACATAAAATTACAGGTTTGTGATCAGTGATTGAAGTTTGAGGAACCATAGTAAGTGAAGGATTATTCGTTTTTAGCTGAACATGATCAAGACACGGACCACTTGCGTCACGTGTTACTAGAGTATGAGTGGGTAGTAACCCATGGAATGCTGTCAGTTGTAAATACTTATCCGAATTGATATCTGTTTTATTGGTAATGTTAATATTTATATCTCCTATTATAATTATGTTTTTATGTTTCGAATATTTCTGTAGTACACTATCCAAGAAGGCAAAAAAGTTTTCTACATTTTTATATGACGGTGACCTATATATTGAGATTATAACAATATCATTCAATGTTGTTATGATACAATTCCCTTCTTGAAAATGAGGCTCCTCAGTCGTGAACAAATGTTTTTCTTTTACATATATTACTATTCCGTCATTTTGGTTGTTATTAAAACTAGTGGAGCATAAATTATAACCAGTAATTTTAGGTAAGTTGTCCTTATTAAGCAACCAGCATTCACTTAGTACAATGACATCAAAATCTATTTTTAATCTAGTCAGTAATACTTCAAAATCTGTAATATTGCAGTTAATACTTCGTATATTCTGCGTAATAATTGTGAAGTTGGATTCACTAGATGACAAAAACTTATAACAATCTTCAACGTCACATGCTATTGATCTTGATACCGTAAATGTATCTAAGTTAATAGCGAAGCTTAGAGCGTTATTATCGCCTTTTATTTATTACTTTAATTTTCTCTAACAAAGTCTCGTTATTAACCAAATAATATCTTTTATTCGATAAAGTGATTGAAAAATGTAACTGTAAGTAGTATATATAAAATGAGTGAATATGATTTATTATAAAATGTAAGTGTGATTTAAAAGATGTAATTAAGGTGTATAATGTTTGATTTTTGTTTATGTACTGTGTGTAAATTGTGACTATGTGTATTATAACGTATAGTGTTAGAATATACTTTATTCTTATTATGCTAGTTAAAAAGAAAAGAAAAGATGCGAAAATATCTAATCTAAAGGTTAAAACTAGTCATTCGGTCTTCCGTAGATGTTCTAGATCTGTTTCATTATTTATTCTAATTTGAGAAGAATTTTCATTCTTGCGTAAGTATACAATGCCTCTAGATGTCCAGCAGAATAAATATTTATGACTTTTTTGGAAAATTCTGGCCTGATAGAAAAGTTTTTGAATATTTTGTGTTATCGTCTCCGTGACATATATAGGGATGTTTTTTTGTGAGTAATTTAGATGCGAAGTATTTAATTTCTCATTTTTTGGTTTTGTTTTATTAAATTTTTTTACTTCATGTAACATCTTTTCTTTAATAATGACTGAATTAAATTCCACTATTATTGGTCTAGTCCCCATCTTAGAATTAGTTCTATACACGTCTTTTATGTCCGAATCCCCGAATCCCTTACATATCTCCCATCCCTGCTGAATACAGATCCCAAATATACGAACTAATCCACTTGCTCAATTAACTCTCCTTCTATTCTTATTTCACATAACGTTTTGCTGTCTTCTCTTTCAAAAACCATTACTTTCGTCTTACTTGCGTTCACTTTCATTCCCCTTTCTTTTAATGACCTGTTCATTAATGTAGCCATCATTTGCAACTCGGCCGCCAACGACGCAAGTGTGACTTGATCATCGGTGTACAAAAAACATTTGATGGTTGTCTCTGGGTGAGATAACCATCAAATGCTTTTCTTAACCCGCATTCTTCAACTTTCAAATTTTCCAAACAACTGTCCATAAATAGGTTGAACAGCCACAGGGGAGCTACACAGCCCTGTTTGACACCTTTATGGATGCCAAACCAGTCCCGTTGATTCTAACACAAGCACTCGAGTCCCTATAAAGCGACTTTAATGCCTGTATCAAACCAGCGCTCAACCTGAATGCGTTCAGCGTTTGCCATAACACATCCCTGTCCACTGTGTCATAAGCCTTTTCCAAGCCCATGAACGCACAAAAAACTTTTCAGTTTTTCGATAAAACCTTCTTTGCGATCATGCGCATGGAAAAGACTTGATCTACACACCCCATTCCCTTTCTAAATCCTACTTGCACATCCCAAATTTTTTCATCAGTTTCTTTCATAACTCTTTCAATTAGTACCTTAGCATACAATTTTCCCACAATGCTAAGAAGGCTAATAACACGGTAGTTTTTACAGTCCTGCTGTGACCCTTTTCCCTTATATATTGGGACCATCACGGCTTTGCAACAGTCTCCCGGTACCCGCTTTTGTTCCCAACATAAATTAAACGAGGCCAAAGCAGGCCTGCCACCACGTCCTCTTCAGCCCTTAGCATTTCGAGTGAAACTCTATCATACCCGGCTTCCTTACCTAATTTCATGCTTTTCATTGCTTCCATTATTTCATCTATACATATCTCCCTATCTCTTTTATCTTCTTTCGGAATTTCTATTTCATAGAGTTCACACGTCTCCTCACTCATAAATACGCTTTAAAAATATTTCTTCCATCTCTTTAGACTCAACACTTCATCATTCAGAATACAATCATTCTCGTCTCGTATCGCATTCAATCTGGGCTATTTTGAATGTCCCCTGGTATTTCTTACGATTTTCCAGAACATTTTAATTTTAATTGCCTGGAAGTTATCCGATATTCTTCTATCATTCTTATCCGTTCTTTCTTGATTTTTCCTTTCAACTAATTCTTTTACTCTCTTATTTAGACGTTTAAACTCTGCCTTTTTTCTTTCAATATCATCATTCTTACCGACAGAATAACCAGCTTTGGTCGCTAGTATATCTAGCCATGCTCTCTTCTTTGCTTCAACTTCCATACGAACCTCATCATCCTACCATAACGTGTTTTAAAATACTTCCTAATATAGCCATAAATAAATACAAAATTTTAACTAATTTTAGGGATTTTATAGCGTTTAATTTTAACTTTTTTACTCTCGAAGTTTGTAGAATGTGTTATGTAGTATTCGTGTAAATATGAAAAGTCTTTATAAAAAATCTTAAGTCAGTGTATTTTTTATTTTTTCTCCCCGTCAACTTCACCTGCTACGTTTGTTACTTTGAGGTTAATAAGTTGAAGTTTATACATTTATAATTTCGAGAAAAAGTTAAAAGCTCAATATTATTTTAATCAGTGTTGCAATTGAAAGTAAAGAAGAAATATTTTATCTTTAGACAAAATGTTAAATATTTTTGAGAGTAGTAGTTAATCGTGACATGTACGTAGGCGGTCCCATAATGAATTGGCCTAACTATGAACCAATGAAGGAAATGAAATGAAACCAATTTTATTTTTCAATATAATCACCATGAATACTAACACACTTCTGACATCTGTGAATCAACATCTCTGAACCTTTATAAAAATAATCACATTTTTTATCCTCAAAATGACTGAAGACGGCCGCCTGCAACTCTTCATCGCTTGAAAATTTTCTTCTTCTTAAGTCCCGCTTTAAATTTGGAAATAAACAATAGTCGGACGGGGTCACGTCTGGACTGTAAGGTGGATGTTGAACTTCTGTGAACCCGCATTGACGAACTGCATCCTTCGAAACACCAGCGGTATGAACAGGGGCGTTGTCATGGAGCAACAGTACACCTTTAGACAGCTTGCCTCTTCGTTTTTCCTTTATCTTGTCTCGTAATTTATATATTAAAGAAGCATTATATTTGCCGTTCACGACTGCATTACGTTCTTTAAAATTCACCATCAAAATGCCTTGAAAATCCCAAAATATTGTGCACATCAGTTTTTTAGTCCATTGTTGCACCTTTGCCTTTCTAGGGGGCTTTTCACCCTTATAACGCCATTCCATTGACTCGCGCTTGCTTTGTGGATCATAATACAAGATCATAGTTTTATCACCAGTCACTAGCCGCTCGATCATAGTCTTTGGATTTTCGCCACAAAGACCCAAAAACTCCGAAGCGCAGCGCACTCTTTCCTGTCTCTGTACCGCTGAAAGAAGTTTCGGTACCCATCTTGCACTCACTTTTATCATGTGAAGATGTTCATGGATCGCGCGATGAACGGTACGCTTAGAGAGCCCAAGCCTTGCTGCAATTTCTCTAATCTTCAAATGGTGGTCACTCAGAACCTCCTCTTCGATAAGAGCAATCGTTTCGGGAGTGAGCACTTCCACAGGTCGACCGTCGTGGCCAAAGTCTTCGACGGTTTCTCTCCCGAGGCGAAACTCTTTCACCCAATTTTTCACTGTGCTATAGGAGGGGGCAGACTCCTTATACACGCCATCCAATCGTTCTTTTATTTGGGCAGGGGATAAACCTTCTTTAAACAGAAACTTTATGGCACTTCGATACTCAGTTTTCGACATTTTGAAAAAATACGCGACTCTCGTTATTCAAATGCCTGTTAAACTAAGACTAAGCATTTCATGTCGATGCATGTTTCTTATATTAATTTCACGTCATAAACGTACTATTTAATGCAACACAACATGTAGCGACATGTCGCGTTGATCTATATCAGGCCAGTTCATTATGGGACCGCCTGGTAAGTTGTACATGTACATGTTTTTGAAACAAAAACGAAATCAAAATCTAATAAATCACGCGATGAATGTATACTTATGGCCTTACATATTAAAATTTTGAATAATTTTTAAAATGTTCGTGTTATTTTATTAGAGTTTTATAATTTAAAATAAAGAAAAAAATGTTTAGCCGAAGACTAAATGCCAAATATTTTCGATAATAGTTAATATTGGCATGTAAGACGTACATGTAACAATTTTTTGAAACGCAAATTTGTGTTTATTTAAGAAAACCACGCGGTGAATAATTACTTATGGCCTAACATGGGCATTTATTTATTTATGCTTTGATGTACAAAAAAGTACATATGGCGGACTTAATGCCATAGGGCATTCTCTCCCAGTCAACCATTAGGCTAAACAGAGATAGACATTATGGAGACGGTGCAACAATAATCAAATAAAGACGATATATATATATATATATATATATATATATATATATATATATATATATATATATATATATATATATATATATATATATATATATAATAGGTTCGTATAAATATTATCTATGTCAGAACAAATATGAAATATATACGAAAAAAAAAGAGCTGTGTTAATTCAAACTTCCAACGATTTAATCATATACTTACGGACTTGATTTTTAAAGACGAATTTTTTAGGAGCTTTTTTAATGTCAAGAGAGATGTGGTTCCAGAGTCTGATGGCCATGAGGGCGAAAGAGTGAGATAAATAACCAGTACGGTGTAAAGGAGTGAGCAACTTAAGATTGGCCGAGGAACGGAGAGAAAAATTATGAGAATCTCTCAGGTATTGAAATTTAGATTTCAGACTCATCGCACTCAAATCCCACGGTGTACCACCATCGCCGCGTTATTAAAATACTATTTAGGCGACATTTCAACTCTTTTCATGGTTTGTTACTAGGTGACTCTAAAGAAATAAAAAAAAGAAATCAGCTTCTATCTTCTACTCAGAAAACTCCTATTTAATTAAATACAAAATATATAGTTTTTAACAATTGTATCGAATGAAGTGAAAAATAATTTGGTCAAATTTAAAATGATTGTAAACTATATCACTGAAGTGAATAAAATGTTTCTGATAAAAATAAACAATGTTTTGGTTTTAAAAAAGTAAGCACCAAAAAACCAAAATAAAGTACCATAGAGCTTAATACTGCTGTGTTTCGAATGGTGAACGTAAAGAACCAATCACACTTATTGGTGAAAGCGAAGCATTCTCTCCTATTTGAACATATATATATATATATATTTATATTTGGTTGACAAACGAGCTCATGCTTTACTTGATGGCAAAGGGGATGCTTATAAACATCTGGATGAGGATACATGATGCAGAACTATGTATCCTCATCCAGATGTTTATAAGCATCCCCTTTGCCATCAAGTGAAGCGTGAGCTCGTTTGTCAACCAAATATAAAAAAATATGAGAAGGCAAAAATATGTAACGGGTGCAACAAGCCAGTTTTAAGCTTCTGTTACACTTTTTAATTTTGAATCTTCGAGTTAGTGTCAGCTGGTTTTCAACAGATAAAATTCATTTATTATTCTGCGATAACATACTGTACTGTAGCGCATTTTTCACTTACAGAAAAGTAAAAATATTGTTTGTATAATTCAAGAACATGAAGATACTGATATTAATAGATGTAGAATTCCTTTTCTGAATAGGATTCTCTCTGAGCAGTTGCTAACCTCTTACATATTTTGGTCTGAAAGATAATAATGATGATGTCCATCAGGCAGAATTTAGGTCAGTCTCGACGGAGACTAGCCATCTACGCAGGACACGATTATAGTGCCTGAATATACAGGCAAACACGGAAGCATTCTGTATTCACTTACTCTCAAAGACCGATAAAATACTACGATAGGCACGGGGGTGAATCATCACCAGCTTCCTTACTCCAGGCTGCTACTTAAAAAGCTTGCAAGTGATTTTGGCCTGACTCAGGTTTTGAACCCGCAACCTCATGATCATCAGTTTTGTTTAAGGCGACTCGACAAACGAGGTCTGAAGGATATTATAATAAAAAAGCCATATACTATTATAACGTGTATAAGCATAACTATAACAACGTGCATTGCATTCCATCTTATTCCTAACTTTTGGTTCAGATGCTCATCGGCTGTAGCAGCAGCTTACAATTAGATAGACTGTAAGTTTGTTTGCTATTTTTATTTCATAAATAAAAATGGAAACGTGTTTAGTCAAGGGCCGTTAATTTTCTGTTTATTTAATGAATGAATTAATGAATGCATTTATTCTCTCTTCACAATAGGTATTCTTAATGCTAAGTGTTTACAAATGTGCCAGACAGGTACCAAACTTGTGAGAGACTGGTGCCTGATGTAGGTATAAAAAAAACCTTTATTACATGTCACCAGGGCTTCCCCGCGTATAAAGCAACAGTCTGAGGAATACAAATCAGAAAGGAGATTATAATTAAGTAAACAAAATGAACTGCAGTAATTACAAATTTCATATCAATAAGTGTGTGTACTACTACTACTATGAAAAGTGTAGTTGTGCGTGTGAGCTAGTGCAGGCGCGTGCCCTTTTGTATGTGCGTGCGTGTATGTGTGTGCTCGTGTGTGGGAATGTGTGTGTGAGTGAGTGTGTGTGAGTGATTGTGGAAGTACCTGCTGTTGCGTGAGTTAGGACTAACATATAATTGCATTTAGACCCAAAATAAGGAGAAGAAAGTATGAAGACTTCGACGACATTAATATAAATTATGTGGGCGACTTTAGTAGGTTTTCGGTCGCTTCATAGTCTAAAGTTTTCAGATATTTAGTAAGAACGGATTTGCAGCTCGATTTAGGTAAGGGATAGAAGTTTAGGATATTGTTCAGTTTATTTTACATGTATGGTCCTAGGAAACAGAAGAAATTTTGTGAGGTGGCAGAATGGAAGGATTGGGTTCGACAAACAGAACCTTTCCTTCGTTTGTCTTTTAGGAGCTCCGGATCGTATTTACATTGAGAGTGTTTCATTGTTACAGTTTGTACGATGAAAGACTGTTAGAACGTCCCACTTTCTGTAGAAATCCACTGTAGGAAAGCAGAACGGGAGACCTGCACTGACTTTTAGGATTGACCTTTCGGCTCTTTCAACCTCGATTAGGTGGGTTTTAGCCGCACCACCTCATGAGCTGATGCAGTAATCTACAAGTGATTCGCATAGAGCGTGGTAGACCATCTTAATGATTCGGCAGTCTGCTACGTCTTCAATAGATTAAAAGATGTAAATGAGCTTGCGTAACCTAGTGACAAGTATCTCGATATGTGGCTTGACAGTCAGGGTTTGGTCTATTATAATTCCGAGGTATTTGATTTTCTCTGTTTGTTTGAATAGCGGGACAATTGCAAATAGTTGGCTCAGAGTTACAAACATAGGCTGTGATGGAGAGGGAGTGAGGAGGACTTTCTTTGAACACGTTCTTAAACTTTTCTTTCAACATGTTCTTTTGAAACCAGAGGCAGCACTTAGTAAAACCTCTTTGTGCAGAATCAAAAAACCCTCCCTCCAACTATTATCACTGAAGAATAGTGCAGTATCGTCGGCGAATGAGAATGTTTTTCCTCTGTGTAGCTGAAGCTGGCACAAGTCGTTGACATATATCAAGAACAACGTTGGGCTGAGTATGCTACCTTGGGGTAGACCAAATTAGATAGTTAACTTAATGATTTCTTATATTTACGCGAACACTACACATTGATTAAAACTACTTTTAAGGATTTCATCGCGTTTATTTTACTTTTATTTTTGATTCCCGACGTTTAGGGCGCTTTCCAGCACCCATGGTCACGGGGGACTGAGATGACTGACGTCCCGATGTCATTGTTAAACCCGGAGTACCTTCAGCTCTTTTAATTATTGTTTATGGTCCGATCTATGCAAAATAAACTGACTATATCCTGAGGTCTTGCAGTGGTATGCTTGGGTTTAGTTTTAATTTTATTGATTATAGGATCCCAAGCAGGTGGTGGAGTACCCAGCCTCCTTCTCTATTGAAATTAGGATGTTTTTTAATTTCAATAGCCTCACGTATCATCCTTGGTAGGAATCGGTGTTCTTTCGCGAGGATTTGTGGTCTATCAAATCTGATGTAATGGTTGGGGCCGTCTAGGATATGATCGCAAGAAGAAAGACGAAAGGAAGATCGCTTTTTGGAAGTCTGCAGTTTGCGATCATATCCTAGACGGCCCCAACTATTACATCAGAACAGTGGTAAAGTCACGCGGCAGCTTTGCTGTTGCACGTATGGGCCAACTCAAACCGGGGTGGTACCACGAACTCACAGAATACCGGCGTGAAGTGGAAGCTCTGCTTTCGCGTTTCGTCTGGTGAGTGCAGGTGGCCGGAGGCCCAAATCCCCCCCCATCAACATGGTAGCGGAATTAAATGATAGACTACCCCAGGAGGGTACCAGCACCCCAGGAGAATCCCTCGCTGAGCATCCACGACCATGTTTCTCCACTTCTGAGCGTGGGTGCTCAGGCTGCCCCGCGTATTCTGGGGGAGGGGGGGGGGCAAAATTCCGTTCAAGACTACAACTGCTCAACAACACGGAGCAACAAGACCAAGGCGACCCCTGCCACGCTGTCCGTGAATTTCTGCAATATCAGGGGACTTCACTCTAACCTAAACGCTGTCCACTACCATCTCGAGACGGCGAGGCCGGCTCTGCTCTTTCTGACCGAGACGCAGGTGTCCTCTCCGGCTGATGTTTCGGATCTATCCTACCTGGGGTACGAACTGGAACACTCCTTTGTGCCTTGGGCTGGAGTTTGCGTTTACGTCGGCGAGGACATCTGTTCTCGACGCCTCGGCAGACTTGAAGGTTTGGACCTGTCCATTCTTTGGCTACGCGTAGACGGCGACGACCATCCGCGCGTCCACGGGTGCCTTTATAGGTCCCACAGCGGTAATTCCGAAACAGACCGACTCTTCGACCACGTCCAAATGGCTGCAGATTCGTTGCTACAGCAGATCCCCTCCGCAGAGATCGTGATCCTCGGCGACTTTAACGCCCATCACGCCGAATGGCTTGGTTCACGTTTAACCAATCATACGGGGAGATCTGTCCATGATTTTGCCTTGGCATATGGTCTGACACAACTGGTTACTTCGCCTACGCGGATTCCAGATGTGGAAGATCATGCACCTTCCCTGTTGAACCTTCTGCTGACCTCTCACCCGGACGGATATCAGATTTCCGTGGACGCCCCTTTAGGCTCCTCGGACCATTGTCTTGTCCGGACAGTGGTGACTCACGCTGAAATCGCGGTTGCATTATGCAGGATGCCGCCGTGTTTGGCACTATAAGTCAGCCGATTGGGATGGGATGCGGTCTTTCTTTGCATACTACCCTTGGGGGTGGGTTTGCTTCTCACTGGACAATTCCAACGTTGTTGCGGATTGTGTCGCTGATGTGGTACTTCAAGGTATGGAACTTTTATTCCTTCCTCTGTGGTGCCCATTGGAGGCAAATCTCAGCAATGTTTTGGTCGCTCCTGTAAAATAGCATCATGTTATAAGCAGGAGTGCTACCAGGCCTGGGCTGACGCATCAGCGTCCCGGGATGTAAATACCAGCGCTCTAAAAAAGAAGTATAATTCCGCCTCTAGGTCCTTCAAAAGAGTCATTGCCAAAGCAAAGTCAGAGCACATAGGCAGAATTGGCGAGAAACTAGTTCGCCTTCCTTCTGGAACCCGTGCATTCTGGTCTCTCGCCAAGGCTGTCCAGGGGAATTTCTGTCAGCCATCTCTTCCATCTCTGCACTGGGAGGACGACTCACTGGCCCATACCGCAAAGGAGAAAGCCGATCTTCTAGGCTCTTTCTTTGCGTGCAACTCGACTCTCGATGACGGTGGGAGTACGCCGCCGACCATCCCGTGGTGTTAGTGCTCCATGCCGGAAGTGCAGTTCACACAGCGCTCGGTTCACAAAACACTCCTCTCCCTGGACATTCACAAGTCGAGTGGGCCTGACGGAATCCCCCCAATTGTGCTGAGAACGTGTGCTCCAGAGTTGGCACCGGTCTTAACGCGTCTTTTTCAGTACTCCTACTCCCTAGGCGTAGTTCCAAAATCATGGAAGACGGCTTTCGTCCACCCGATCCCTAAAAAAGGCGGCCGCTCAGACCCGTCCAACTACCGGCCTATCGCTGTCACCTCCTTGTTCTCCAAAACAATGGAGTCCATTGTAAACTGCCAGCTCATGAGGTACCTTGAGGATCACCAGCTGATTAGTGACCGCCAATACGGTTTTCGCCGTGGTCGGTCAGCTGGTGATCTTCTGGTCTACCTAACTCACAGATGGGCGGAGGCAGAAGAGTCCAAGGGGGAGGCATTGGCCGTTAGTTTGGAAATTGCGAAGGCCTTCGATCGGGTTTGGCACAAAGCGCTTCTTTCGAAGCTCCCTTCCTATGGGCTTCCCGAGAAATTGTGCGATTGGATCACCAGCTTTCTTGCAGATCGGAGCATCAAGGTCGTTGTTGACGGTGCAAACTCCGATTGCAAGCCTATTAATGCTGGTGTTCCACAGGGCTGAGTGCTATCGCCAACGCTGTTTCTTCTGCATATCAATGATATGTTGCAAACCCGTAACATTCATTGCTATGCAGATGACAGCACTGGTGATGCTCTTTACACCGCTCAAGCCAATATTTCTCGGGAAAACGTCTCCGAGTGCCGGAACAAACTTGTGTCTGAAGTCGAGTCTTTGCTGAACGGAGTCTCGGATTGGGGCGACTAAATCTAGTCCAGTTTAACCACCAGAAGGCACAAGTTTGCGCGTTAACCGCTAAAAAGAACCTCTTTGTCGTATCCCCTCAGTTTCAAGGCACTCCCCTTATTGCTTGAACCAGTATCGGAATCCTCGGCGTCGACATATCGAGTGACGTGCAGTTTCGTGGTCACTTGGAAGGTAAGGCCAAATTGGCCTCTAAAAAGCTTGGCGTTCTCAGCAGAGCAGGACAGTATTTCATGCCGGCACACCACCTGCAACTTTACAAGGTGCAGGTTCGGCCGCACATGGAATACTGTTCCCATCTCTGGGCTGGGGCTCCGCAGTACCAGCTCCTTCCACTTGACCTCATCCAGCGCAGAGCGGCTCGAATCATCGACGACCGAGTGCTCGACGACCGAGTGCTTTCCGATCGGCTCGATTCACTGGCATTGCGAACAGATGTTGCATCCCTTTGCATTTTCTTTCGCATATACCATGGAGAGTGCTCTGAGGAATTTTTCGGATTAATCCCAGCCGCCAAATTTCGTGAACGCACTACGCGGCAAACGTCCCGATACCATCCACACCATCTGGATGGTGGCGGTCCACCACTGTACGTTTCAAAAGGAGTTTGCTTCCGCGTACCACCTCTCTGTGCAATAGTTTGCTACTGGCAATTTTTCCGGACCGATACGATCTGGGGACCTTCAAGAAAAAAGTTTACTCCTTTCTAAAGGGCCGGCAACGCACCTGCAATTACCCTGGTGTTGCGGTTGATCATGGGCGGCGGTAATCACTTAACATCAGGTGAGCCGCATGCTCGTTTGCCCCCTCTTCTATATAAAAAAAAATATTCATATTAAAAAGTGTAACGTATGTTTGAAATAACGCAGTGGTACAGTCATTGTATCAGTTAAATTTAAAAATATATTGGAGATACAAATTACACACAAATGAGAAAAAATTCAGTGGCTAATTTAACTAAAGATTTTCTAAGGAGAACACTCTGGGGAGATTTATGGACTTAAGTTAAACTGCTTAAATGATTAATTGCATTGCAGTAGTTTTACTGTCTTGCCGCAGTTAGTAGACAAAATATTTTATATTGTAGAACAAAAAATCAAAATAGCAACACTATTTTATATGTTAATGATATTTTCTTGCTTTGAAAAGAACAGTTTAATAGTGGTCGAGCCACACGACAGCTTTGCTGTTGCACGTATGGGCTGGCTCAAACCGGGCTGGTACCACGACCTTACAGAATACCGGCGTGAAGTGGAAGCTCAGCTTCCGCGTTTCGTCTGGTGAGTGTAGGTGGCTGAAGGCCCCATTGCCCCCCCCCCCCCCCTTTTATATGGTAGCGAAATTAAGTAAAGATCTACCCTTGGAGCGTACCAGCACCCCTGGAGAATCCCTTGCTGAGCATCCACGAACAAGTTACTCCACACCTGAGCGTGGATGCTCAGGCTGCTCCGCGTATACTGAGGGGGGGGGGGGAAGGGGCAAAATTCTGCTCAAGACAACAACTGCACTGGGCAAACTGAGCAACAAGACCAAGGCAACCCCTGTCACGCTATCCGTGAATTCATCTAACCTAAACGCCATCCACTACCATCTTGAGATGGCGAGATCGGCTTTGCTCTTTCTGACCAGGTGTACTCTCCAGCTGATGCTTCGTATCTTTCCTACCCGGAATATAAACTGGAACACTCATTTGTGCCTTGGGCTGGAGTTTATTCATCAGAGAGGACATCTGTTCTCGACGCCTCGGCCAACCTTTAGCTACGCGTAGATAGCGACGACCATCCGCGCGTCTACGGATGCCTTTATAGGTCCCATAGCGGTAATGCCGAAACTGACCGACTCATCGACCACGCCCAGATGACTACAGACTCCGTGCTACAAAAGATCCCATCCGCAGAGATCGTGATACTTGGAGATTTTAACGCCCAACACGCTGAATTGCTTGGTTCTCGTTTAACCAATCATGCGGGGAGATCTGTTTATGATTTTTCTTTGGCATATGGTCTGATACAACTTATAACTTTGCCTAGCGGATTCTAGATATGGAAGATCATACACCTTCCCTGTTGGTCCTCCTGGGACCTCTCACCCGGACGGATATCTGATTTCCGTCGACGCCCCTTTAGGATCTTCGGACCATTGTCTTGTCTGGAGTGTGGTGCCACTCACGCTGAAAACTCGGTTGCATTCTGCAGGCAGCCGCTGTGTTCGGCACTATAGGTCAGCTGATTGGGATAGGATGCGATCTTTCCATGCGTCCCTCCCTTGGGGGTGGGTTTGCTTCTCGCTGGACGATCTCAACGTTGTTGCTGATGCTGCCGCTGATGGGGTACTTCAGGGTATGAAACTTTTTATTTCTTCCTCTGTGGTGCCCATCGTAGGCAAATCTCAGTCATGGTTTGGCCGCTCCTGTAAATAAGCATCATGCTATAAGTAGTACTGCTACGAAGCCTGGGCTGACGCTTTAACGTCCCTGGATGTTAGCACCAGCGCTCTAAAAAGACGTATAATTCCGCCTCCAGGTCCTTCAAAAGGCTTATTGCCAAGGAAAAGTGCACATAGGCAGAATTGGCGAGAAACTAGTTCGCCTTCCTTCTGGAACCCGTGCATTCTGGTCTCTCGCCAAGGCTGTCAGGGGAATTTCTGTCAGCCATATCTTCCATCTCTGCACAGCGAAGACGACTCACTGGCCCATGCCGCAAAGTAAAAAGCCGATCTTAGGGCTCTTTCTTTGCGTCCAACTCGACTCTCGATCACGGGGGGAGTACGCCGCCGACCATGCCACAGTGTTAGTACTCCATGCTGGAGGTGCGGTTTACGCAGCGCTTGGTTAGCAAAGCACCATCTCTGGATTGGTGGACATTTATAAGTCAGGTGGGCCCGACGGTATCCCCCCAATTGTGCTGAGGACGTGTGCTCCAGAGTTGGCACTGATCTTAACGCTCCTTTTCCGGTACTCTAGGCGTAGACTAAAAAAGGTGACCGCTCAGTCCTGCACAACTTCAGGCCCATCGTCATCACCTCCTTGTTATTCAAAATATTGGAATCCATTGTAAACTACCAGTTTATGAGTTACCTTGATTATCACTGGTTGATTAGTGATCGCCAATACGGTTTTCGTCGTAGTCGATCAGCTGGTGATCTTCTGGTCTACCTGACTCATAGATGGGCGGCGGCAGTAGAGTCCGAGGAGGAGTCATTGGCCGTTAGTTCGGATATTGCGAAGGCCTTCGATCGGGTTTGGCACAAAGCACTTCTTTCGAAGCTCTCTTCATATGGGCTTCCCGAGAAATTGTGCAATTGGATCAACAGCTTTCTTGCAAGTGGAAGCTCCGATTACAAGCCTATTAATGCTGGTGTTCTACAAGGTTGCGTGCTATCACTAACGCTGTTTCTTCTGCATATCAATCATATGTCTTCTTATATTTACGCGAACAAGTTTGATGGCTCCGTGGCACAGTGGCTTAGCAAAGAGTTACAGCGTTAAGTGCCGCGGGTTTGAATCCCGCACTGAACAAGTATTTGTATGGCCTACAAGTAATTGTTCCGGGTCTTGATGTTTGTTCTTGTGAAAGTGATGTTTGTAACGTTTAAAAAAACGTAAAGTCTGCAGTTTGTGGTCATATCCTAGACAGCCCCAACCATTACATCAGATTTGAGAGACCACAAATCCTTGCAAAAGAACACCGATTCCCACCAAGGATGATACGAGAGGCTAGAGAAGGAGGCTGGATACTACCACCTACTTGCGACCCTATGATCAATAAAATTAAAACTAAACGCAAGCATACCGCTGCAAGACTTCAAAACACAGTTAGTTTATTCTGCGTAGATCGGAACAAAGAAAATAATTGAAAAGCTGAAGGTACTCCGGGTAAACTTTGACATCGGGACCTCAGTCCCCCGAGACAATACTTAAGAACAAGTATAAAAGAGTATAAAGGTATAAAAGAGAGGGTCACTTCACTAGGTCAAGTCACTATAAAACACAAATATAAAGTTTCTAAGTTTCTAAAGTATTTATTGTTTTATATTTCTGTTTTTATTTCTGTCACAGTTTATCAATGGATATATAATATGTATTTCGTATTAATTTGGGATAAAATACCACATATCGGTTTTATTGCTGTGGGTAGCTCACCGAAAGATTCACAATAATGCAGTCTAATTTGCGTATTATATGTCTTGATAACACTCTCACAAACGTATTGAACAGTTTTCTCCATTTTTTTGGTAAATCTAACACGATACAGTTGAATAACTATTTTTAAGCAATTAAATTACGGGAGCACAATGTTCACATGACGTTCACGTTACTCTTGTCTATGGAACTGAGACGTGGTCCTTCACTGCTAGCCGTATGAGGACGCTCAAAGTCGCTCAGCGGGCTATGGGGAGGGCTATGCTTGGAGTTTCTCTGCACGATAAACTTAGAAATGAGGATATCCGCAGTAAAACCAGAGTGACCGACATAGCCCAATGGATTAGTTAGCTGAGGTGGTAATGGGCCGGCCATATAGTTCGAAGAACCGGCAACCGTTGGGGAAAAAAAGTTCTCGAGTGGCAGCCTCGTACCCGTAGGCGAAGTATAGGGCAACCCTCCTCTAGATGGAGTGACGACCTGGTAAGACATGCAGGAAGTCGATGGATGCTGGTGGCTCAGGACCGTGCTTTGTGTCATACCTTGGGGGAGGCCTATGTTCAGCAGTTGACTTGTGAAGGGCTATAATGATGATAATGATTATGATTGTAAGTTTTTTTTTATAGGATAGGGTGACAAACGAGCACACAGTCCACCTGATGGTAAGTGGTTGCTGTGGCCCATAGACATCTACACCTATCCTCGATTACGAATCAAAATGCAGATGCGTTGTCACCCGTGAGGACTAAGATGGAATGCCTCGTTTCCAGTAAAAAGGGTCTCCGGTTCTCTACACTCACCATACGAAATACAGCAGCATTAAGCTACTATTTCACGCTGGTATTCTGTGAGAGCGTGGTCCTTCCCCGGTCGAGCCGACCCATTCGTGCTACAACTATACTACTAATATAACTGCAGCATGGGTCTACCAAGTATAAAATAAATAACATATACTAATGGAAATATGTTAATTTAAATAAAATTTACATCCCCAATGCGGAGCCATAGTACAAAAGCTCGTAATCAATTCATTTATTGTTTTTCCTGTCAGTTTCACTCAAATGTAAAATTAATGTGTGATTCATCTTAAGTTTAACAATTTTTCAATTTATTAATTCAATTTTTACGTGGTAGAGCCTGCAGCCATATTATTGCTGTAGAACGAATGGGTCAACTTTACCTGAGAACCCTAGACCCTTTTTCCTGAAAATGAGGCATTCTATCATGGTACGAGGATAAATGCAAATATCTATGGGCGACAGCATGCACTTACCATCAGGTTTGCTGTATGCTCGTTCTTTCTTCTATAAAAAGTATCACTGCTTATATATCCGTCCACTAAGTGTAATGATTAAAGCAAATTCTATGGTTTTTTTTTCCAATGTCAAACGAGCAAGCAGCTCATCTGATAGTTAATGTCGACCACCGCCCACGAAAAACTGCAACACCAGAGGAATTTCAGGTGTCTTGCCGGGCTTTTTAAAAGAAGTAAGCTTAATTCTTGAAAGTTTCTAAGTAGTATCAATCAGAAAAAAATCATCGATTGGAAATAATTTCACAAAGAGATCGTACGAAGAAGTAAAACCCTAGTAAACGTGGTGGAAAGTCAAGCGACCAGATGATGTACATGGTGAGTACTGTCACGAAATGCGTTAGTGAAATTTGGCGGGTAGAATTATTCCGAACAATTACTCAGACTTCCCGCAGTAAATGTTTTGGAAAATATTAAACACAATAGACCTGTACACGATCAAAGCATATCTTAAAATGAAATCACACATAAATGCAAAATTAAAGCTAACACATGTGTTGCAAGCCCGAGCAGACGCTTATGTCATTTATATTGCCGGATAATAATAGTTCAGTGTTTCCCAATTAATTTTTCCTGTGCACTACTTCAAAAAAGTTATGAAGTTCGCGTACAAGAGGTGTAATAGTAGGCAAAATAGTAAATATAGTATACAATCATATTTCCTTCACTTATGGCTTAAATCATATTATTTAGATTTTAATAATTTTAACTATTATGAAAATAATATTAATTGCGTACATTGGTACAATAATTTTGCACATTTGTCAATGCACAATTCTAAAACTTCTAATAGATTAATGTAATTTTTGCGTAGTTATTTTACGTCGATTAAAAAGTGTTCTTAATTACGTATCAAGAGAGTAGCAACCACAAGTACCTCTGGGGAACGCGAACCCCTTATTGGGAAACACTGCACTTGAGACATTAATCTTTAGAGGTTAATGATCAAAAATTACTAAGTTGAGGAAACAAGTAAGTATGAACACATGTAGTATAAATGTAGTTATGATGATACATTTTCCTTTCAACTCAACCTGCACGAATATTTCATAGAATATGACCTGTGACAACAAGAATATGACCCTTAACAAGAAAAATAAAATAATTAATTTAATAACAATTTCTGAGATTCGATGATTTACTGCAAATTAATGAAGTTTTAAATTTAAGTTTTTTTTTTTCATTTAGTAAATGAAAAGATTTAAAGCTAAAATCTTAGAAAAAATTCCAAGAAGTTTTATGAACGATTTTATAATTACCAAAAAGAGCAGAGCTTCAGTTAGTTCCAGTTAGTAATTTAACTGTCAGAAACAAATGCTTTGTCTTACGCAAAATCGACGCAGGGCTTGTTTATTTTAATGCATATTACGTAAAATTGAACTCCTGCAATTCTCAGTGTGACCTTTAGGTTAACTTTAAAAGCAATCAATTATAAAGTGGAATTGACGTACTGACGAGCCTTTATCTGGTATTGCACAGAAATAAACTTGCACAGAATGCCGTGGGACCCAGTGAGGTTTCTGTTAGGTACAATTTTTTAAAATCCTACTGCAGAACATGAATCTCATCATCATCATCATCAGGTCTCCGTCATAAGGGGAATATTTGTAAGAGTTGCCTCGCTTAGCAGTAGAGTTCGCAAGCGCAGTTTTTTATTTAAAGTTATTACTGGAAAGGCGCTGTTGCCCGTATTGTTTCCCTCTGTCGCCTTTAGTGAGAGCCACGGAGCGATGTGGAGCAGTGGATATTGGTACACCGCCACAGCACAAGATTTATTTACGACAGGGCAATTGAGTATTTAAGGCTTTCCTCAAGCTATAAATATGAACTGAAATTGCATCCAGTGTGAATTCATTCAGGTTCAACCTCTCATAAGCAAAGAACGCTATCAGGATTACGGTAGCGTATAAATTCATTCCATTTAATTCAGCGAGAAAACACCTTGAGACAATAATTATTGATAGGTTTTGAGCACTAGTAAAAAGGAATATCTATTCATTTCAGTTAGTAACACTCTTAGAGTTTTATGAGGGTAGCTACAACAATAAATTAAAAACTTACATAAGATACCTCCGAAATTGTTACAATAAAAAAAATATTATTTTTTTTTCTTTATAAAAAGGGTGAGTACATAGTGCAGTCAGTGATAAGTTGATGCTGTGGATAGACATAAATATATTATCCTTTTTTACTATTTCATTAAGCATTATCAGTTGCGTCTGTCTACTTCAGTAGAACGGACACTATGAAACCTATCTTATATTTTATTGTATACACATCGAGATCTGTAAATTTACTTATATTTACAAAATAAAAAGATTTAATTTGTTTTAAATACAACAGCATTAAGCTGTTATTTTACGCTGGTATTCTGTGAGAGTGTGGTTCTTCCCCGCTTACCTCGACCCTTTCGTGCTGCTAGTTATAGCGTACCTCTTCCACTATATATATATATATATATATATATATATATATATATATATATATATATATATATATATATATATATATATATATATATATATATATATATATATATATATACACATTAGGTGTATATAAGCGGACTTAATGCCTGAGGCATTATCTACCAGTCTAGCTTAGAGTAGTGCAGAGATCAAAGAGGTAGGTGTAATAAGAAGTATGTACAATACATATATATATATATATATATATATATATATATATATATATATATATATACATATACATATATACACATATATAAACTTATACATATATAAGCGTATAAATATATACATATATATACATACACACACACACATATATATTAAATATAATATTAAATACTGCTAACTACGAACGCTAAGTTGATTCTGCCATTTTATTGACGAGCATTTCTCGCACTCTAGACTTGAACGTAATCCGGTTTTCGGCACTCCTGATTTCGGAAGGAAGAGCGTTCCAAAGAAGAACAGATTGAACAAAGTTAGTACTAAAAGGGGGGCACTGAAGCAAAAGGTTATTACTAGAACGGAGAACCCTATCATGATTGGAGCTAAGATATTGAAAATGAGGAGTTAAATAAGATGGAGGATTAGGAGATATCAAGATAGAGTAAAGAGTAGTGAGTGCACGTAGACTACGGTGCTGACGAATGGGTAACCAGTTGAGTTGAGAGCGATAAGTAGACACATGATCATACTTTCGAAGATTAAAAATGAATCGAATGCAGTTATTAAGAAGACGATCATATTTGTTCAAGACTTCTGCATTCAGGTCAAAATAACACACATCACCATAGTCAAAAATGGGAAAAATTAAGGTCTGCACAATAATCGTCTTGGTCCTGGACGGGAGATAGTTCTTCAGGCGGTAGAGAGAACGCAAAATACCTGTCATTTTCTGACAAACATTTGACACTTGCGTTTGCCAGCTCAAGGTGGAGTCAATGTGCAATCCAAGGTCTTTCACGGAATTACTCAGTTCTAAAATAAAACCGCTAAAAATGATCGGTGGTAAAGCTGTGGGATCCAGTTTCTTTAACATCCGTTGGCTGCTATTATTATAGCCTGACATTTGGATGGGTTAACTTTAAGACCAAACTTATCAGACCAGTTCTTTATATACTCTAGGTCCCTATTAAGAGACTCAATTGCTGTAGATATACAGTCGACCTTTGCGTGTGAGTACAACTGCAAGTCATCAGCATACAAATGATACGCACACTGAATATTTGGGGTAATGAGATTTATAAATATTGAAAATAACAATGGAGATAGAATATCGCCTTGAGGAACACCAGCATGCAAGTCACACTAACTTGATGAGGACTCGTCAATGCGAACTGACTGCTGGCGGCCTCGAATATAAGATGAGAACCACTCCAAAGCCTCAGATGAGATCATAGAAAGTGAAAGGATTGATAATAGGATGTCGTGACTGATGGCATTAAAGGCGTTAGAGAAGTCAACCAAAACCAGTACTGTGACTTTAGTTTCCTCCATGCCTACCCTAATATCACCAGTGACTTTGAGGAGCGCGGAAACAGTGCTATGACCCAGCCTGAAACCAGACTGTAATGAGCTTAACAGGTTATTCGAGAAGATAAAATGTGATAGCTGTTTGTGTACTCAAGCCTTTAGCACCTTTGATAAAAAGGGAAGAATGGATATAGGTCGGAAGTGATTAGGTAAAGAAGGATTAGAAATTTTTGGGAGAGGTATAATGTAAGCTTTACGCCACAGCAACGGAAAAACTCCAGAATCCAGAGAGAAGTTAATTATATGACAAATAGCAGGGAGGAGATGGTCTATAATATTAATAATCATACGGCGACTGATATTGTCACAACCAATAGCATTAGAATTAATGGAGAGTATAACCTTCCTGATCTCATTCGTAGCTATTGGAGAGAAGCAGAAAAGAGCGATATTAGGACGAGGTAAACCCATTATCTGATTAACAGTTTGACACTTGGTTTGGTGATCCAGAGGTGTATGTGAAGAGAAGTGTTGATTGATATCATCCAAACCAATTGTCCTCTGAAACTCAGAATGGGACTTCTTACCAATGCCCATGGTTCCAAGGAACTTTCAGATATCTGCGGGGGAAGAGGATATGATGTTGTTAAGAATATATCGGCGTTTTGCGTTGCGTATCATCTGGTTACATCGATTTCTTGCAGTTTTAAAAATGGACCAATTTTCTTCACACCGTTTTTTTCTATATTTCTGAAAGGCTCGGTCTCTACGCCTCATCGCAACGCGGATCTCTGTTGTCATCCAAGGTGCTGGCAGCCGCTTTAGCTTTACTTTTTTAATAGGAGCATGCGTATTATACAGAATAATTAATATGTTATTAAATGCGCTAACTTTTTCGTCTATCGTGGGAGCGGCTGTCACTGTGTCCCAGTTAATTTTAGACGCATCCTGACACAACTTTTCTACATCCATACGGCCAAAACTACGCAAGTGCAGGATTTTAGGCAAGGGCTTAGGAGGTTTCAGGATATAGGAAAGGAAAATGAGATCATGATGGGAGAAACCAGACGCATAATGTTGACCATGAGTAGAGACAAAGGTGGGGTTTGATGTTAGCATTAAATCGAGCCATGTGTCCTCCCCGTCCGCATTGTGGTGAGTGGCTTGTAGAGGTAGAACATGAAGGCCAACCGACTCGATTATTTGAAGGAACTTATAGGAACGGGATGAGTGTGAAGCCAGGAGCTTTGTATTAAAATCACCCATGATGATGTGATGTGAGTATCCTGACCCTAAAGATTAGAGAGTCGTTTCGAGAATGGAGAAGTAATCAACAGAGGGAGGACAATATACAACACCTAGAACGATTTTAGCTCCCTTCACACATACTTCAAGAAAAAGAAATTCAGCAGATGCGGAGTAAAAGGGCGAGGAGGAAGCTAGAAGTTTATAAGATAAGTCACTGCGGAGGTATATAGGAACACCACCCCCTCTCTTATCAACCCGATCGTTACGTATCAAAGTGAAACCAGAGAGGGGGTAAGTGGTTGAAAGAAGATGGGGCTTCAACCAGCTCTCCGAAATCAGGATGGCATGAACGTTCACGTTAGTAAAGGCTTCAATGAGATCATTGTAGTGGCTGGGCACACTTTGTGCATTGATATGACACACATTTAGCGAAGAGCTAGACTGGTCAAATGTATGACGTAGAAAATCACCCAGCGTGTCAGTTGTGGAACAAAAACTATCATCAATAGATGTAGCAGTTTTGTTGGCAGAAAAAAAAGAATCATCATCAGCGTTCATAAAAATAAATATAGATTTTTATATATATAAAATATATTTTATATCATATAGTATATGATATAAAATGTATAAAATTAATTAAATTATTATTAAAACGTACCTAACTTAGGTTGTAAACCAAGGCGTACCGTCATCTCTGCACCACCCGCCAGCTAACATACGCACCTTAAATTACTAACTTATCAAATAATAAGCAAAATGAATTAAAAAGATAATGTAAAACACGAATCATATGTACGTTAAACACATAAGTATCGAATTGGGTATTACAACAGATAGAAATCAAAAAAAAACATAGACAAAATTATTTCATAGAGTTGATCGGTACACGACGTGTATATACCATAAACTATAACACTACGTGACAGGTTACCGTAATTCGAAATATTACCCTTAAGTTGTCAAACGTCAAATTGGCAATACACTAGAATAGAAATGACAACTGACAATTAAAAATATAACATACAAAAGCATGTTTACATTGTAGTTCGAGAGAATAAAAAGCGAATATTATCTTAGTAATTATAAATACGATATCAATGTTACAAGAACAAGAAAGGAGTATATAATTAGTTTAGAAAAAAAAAATACAGCGCTTAGTACTACTTAGAAACCATCTTGGAGTTACGTGCCTATACTAGAAAAAAAAGCATAATAAAATTGTATACATTTCACATAAAAAAATAAAAAAAAAATTGAGAAATTTTGTATTAAGGTAATGAAAAGTTAACACACGAAACTACAAACTTCAATTGTCGTCACTTACGAAGTTTTGAAAGAGGGTTCGTTGATCCCACAACTGCGGTCTTGCCCTCAACCAAGGATTCAGCTGCTGATTTGGGGTATTTCTGCTTTAAGGAGTTCAGCTCGTCTAGAGAAGTGATCTTATGCCGGGATCCATCAGCAGCTTTCACCACAATTACACCGTCCTGAGTCCAGCAATCACGCGTACCAAACTGCTGTCGGGCTTTAGCATGAACAGCTTGACGGGTCTTTGTCAAGAATTCTTTAACTGCAATCGATGAACCTTTAAGCTTGGACTTTGACCTCCACACCGATGTTCTAGAGTCAATGTCAATAAACCGTACCAAGATTGATCGTTGATGGTTTTTACTGGCTGCTCCAATCCTGTGACAAACTCTGATGCTAGGGGCTGTGATGTCTATAAATTGCATCTTGCGAAAAATGCTCACCACAGTTGCTTTACAATCTTCCTTCTCATCTTCAGTAACACCGAGGAAAATGAGAGCCTTACGACGTTGCCTGGTTTCGATGACATCTACCATACGAGAGCACTCAATATTCTGCTTGCGAAGCATCCCAAGCATCGAGTACATGAGCTCACGGAAAGTTCGGAATTCTTCAGCCACCTTTGCAACAGTGTCTTTAGTGGGTCCCCCAGTATGCAGCTGTGCTTCCAACTTAACCGTCCTTTTGGAAAAGCATTCCTCTAGAGTATTTTGAGCAGCTCTTATTTCTTCTAGTTGAGACATTCTGTTGTAAAAATTATTCAAAGTGTGATGTGCTGGCAGGTGGTGAATTTTAAATCAGTTTACATGCATAAACATGTAAGTACTAACTAATGATGTATTTTTGCACCAAATAAATACACGAATATTGTACTTTAATGTATTAATTACTTAAAATATATTTTTTAAAACGTAACAACGTGTACACTTTTTTCTTCACCTACCGCCAAAAATATATATATATATATATATATATATATATATATATATATATATATATATATATATATATATATATATATATATATATATATATATATATATATATATATATATATATATAAACACTATGTGTTTTTAATTATAAACGCAAGCTGCAGCAGTAATGATTTTACTTCCGACATTATCATGGTTTATTTCTAAACGGTTTGCATTAAATAAAGCAAACCTTTTTTATTTAATATGACAATTCTGTTCACAGAATAGCAACTAGTTTATTGGACAGTTCTCTTCAAATTTAATAATCGTCGTCTGCGTCCATTATTCTTGCGAAGGATGAAAGGGTCGTGTTTGTTACACATTAGAGCACTTAATCCGAGCATTCCTTTTTATCAAATTCGTTATAGTTATTTGAAATACGAGTATACAATGTTCATTATTAAGTTCACAATAGTCACAAAATTTAATATTGTAGTTGTAACTGATATAAGTAGCAAAAAACTTTACAGTTAAATAGGGCGCCTTCTTGTCTAGTGATCGTGAACGCGATTTCTAATCATGAGGTCCAAGGTTCGAATCCCAGGTCGAGCTAAAATAAGTTATTGGGTTTTTCTGTCAAGAAATTCTTAATAGCAACCAAAGTCAGTAAGTTGTCGGTGTTTCACCTCCGTGCCTAGGAAAGCACGTGAAGCTGTAAAGCCTGATGTCCAATCTCTCTCCGGTCATGTTAGATTACCATTAATATTACATTGTGATAGCGTATGAAGTTGTTATTTTTCATAATTCCTCCATTTTGGTGTTATATTTTATTTACTTTTATATGCTTACTGTGTTGCTATTAAATTAATGTTTTATAACGAAAATCGTAACGAAAATAATTTAGTTGCATTTAAGCAATTTCAACAGTAACTTCTAAAACCGCTAAAGACACTGTTGCAAAGGTGGCTGAAGAATTCCGAACTTTCCGTGAGCTCATGTACTCGATGCTTGGGATGCTTCGCAAGCAGAATATTGAGTGCTCTCGTATAGTAGATGTCATCGAAACCAGGCAACGTCGTAAGGCTCTCATTTTCCTCGGTGTTACTGAAGATGAGAAGGAAGATTGTAAAGCAACTGTGGTGAGCATTTTTCGCAAGATGCAGTTTACAGACATCACAGCCCCTAGCATCAGAGTTTGTCACAGGATTGGAGCAGCCAGTAAAAACCATTAACGAACAATCTTGGTACGGTTTGTTGACATTGACTCTAGAACATCGGTGAGGAGGTCAAAGTCCAAGCTTAAAGGTTCATCGATTGCAGTTAAAGAATTCTTGACAAAGACCCGTCAAGCTGTTCATGCTAAAGCCCGGCAGCATTTTGGTATGCGAGATTGCTGGACTTAGGACGGTGTAATTGTGGTAAAATCTGCTGATGGATCCCGGCATAAGATCACTTCCCTAGATGATCTGAACTCCTTAAAGCAGAAATACCCCAAATCAGAAGCTGAATCCTTGATTGAGGGCAAGACCGTAGTTGTGGGATCAACGAACCCTCTTTCAAAACTTCGTAAGTGACGACAATTGAAGTTTGTAGTTTCGTGTGTTAACTTTTCATTACCTTAATACAAAATTTCTCAATTTTTTTTTATTTTTTTATGTGAAATGTATACAATTTTATTTTGCCTTTTTTTCTAGTATAGGCACGTAACTCCAAGATGGTTTCTAAGTAGTACTAAGCGCTGTATTTTTTTTTTCTAAACTAATTATATCCTCCTTTCTTGTTCTTGTAACATGGATATCGTATTTATAATTACTAAGATAATATTCGCTATTTATTCTCTCGAACTACAATGTAAACATGCTTTTGTATGTTGTATTAATAATGGTCAGTTGTCATTTTTATTCTAGTGTAACGCCAATTTGACGTTTGACAACTTAAGGGTAATATTTCGAATTACGGTAACCTGTTACGTTTTTTCATTTCTATCTGCTGTAATACTCAATTCGATACTTATGTGTTTAACGTACATATGATTCGTGTTTTACATTATCTTTTTAATTCAGTTTGCTTGTTATTCGATAAGTAAGTAATTTAAGGTGCGTATGTTAGCTGGCGGGTGGTGCAGAGATGACAGTACGCCTTGGTTTACAACCTAAGTTAGGTACGTTTTAATAATAATTTAATTAATTTTATATCATATACTATATATATATATATACATAAATTTTTATTTATTTTTATGAATATGATTCTTTTTTTTCTGCAAACGAAACTGAGACATCTATTGACGATAGTTTTTGTTCCATAACCGATACGCTGGGTGATTTTCTACGTCATACATTTGACCAGTCTAGCTCTTCGCTAAATGTGTGTCATATCAATGCACAAAGTGTACCCAGCCACTACAGTGATCTCATTGAAGCCTTTACTAACGTAAACGTTCATGCCATCCTGATTTTGGAGAGCTGGTTGAAGCCCCATCTTCTTTCAACCACTTACCCCCTCTCTGGTTTCACTTTGATACGTAACGATCGGGTTGATAAGAGAGGGGGTGGTGTTCCTATATACCTCCGCAGTGATTTATCTTATAAACTTCTAGCTTCCTCCTCGCCCTTTTACTCCGCATCTGCTAAATTTCTTTTTCTTGAAGTATGTGTGAAGAGAGCTAAAACCGTTCTTGGTGCTGTATATTGTCCCCCCTCTGTTGATTACTTCTCCAGTCTCGAAACGACTCTGGAATCCTTAGGGTCAGAATACTCACATCACATCATCATGGGTGATTTTAATACAAATCTCCTGGCTTCGCACTCATCCCGTTCCTATAAGTTCCTTCAAATAATCGAGTTGGTTGGCCTTCATGTTCTACCTCTACAAGCCACCTTCCACAATGCGGACGGGAAGGACACGTGGCTCGATTTAATGCTAACCTCAAACCCCACCTTTGGCCTCTACTCATGGTCAACATTATGCGTCTGGTTTTTCCCATCATGATCTCATTTTCCTTTCCTATATCCTGAAACCTCCTAAGCCCTCACCTAAAATCCTGCACTTGTGTAGTTTTTGCCGTATGGATGTAGAGAAGTTGTGTCAGGATGCTTCTAAAATTAACTGGGACCTAGTGACAGCCGCTCCCACGGTAGACGAAAAAGTTAGCGCATTTAATAACATATTAATTAATCTATATAATATGCATGCTCCTATTAAAAAAGTAAAGCTAAAGCGGCTGCCAGCACCTTGGATGACAACAGAGATCCGCGTTGTGATGAGGCGTAGAGACCGAGCCTTTCAGAAATATAGAAAAAAGCGGTGTGCGGAAAATTGGTCCATTTTTAAAACTGCAAGAAATTGGTGTAACCAGATGATACGCAACGCAAAACGCCGATGTATTCTTAACAACATTATGTCCTCTTCCCCCGCAGATATCTGGAAGTTCCTTTGGGTGTTGGTAAGAAGTCCCATTCTGAGTTTCAGGGGACAATTGGTTTGGATGATATCAATCAACACTTCTCTTTACATACACCTCTGGATCACCAAACCAAGTGTCAAACTGTTAATCAGTTACTGGGTTTACCACGTCCTAATATCGCTCCTTTCCGCTTCTCTCCAATAGCTACGAATGAGATCAGGAAGGTTATACTCTCCATTAATTCTAATGCTATTGGTTGTGACAATATCAGTCGCCGTATGATTATTAATATTATAGACCATCTCCTCCCTGCTATTTGGTGGTAGTGGCTTGTGTACACAAACAACTATCACAATTTATCTTCTCGAATAACCTGTTAAGCCCATTACAGTCTGGTTTCAGGCCAGGTCATAGCACTGTTTCCGCGCACCTCAAAGTCACTGGTGACATTAGGGCAGGCATGGAGGAACCTAAAGTCACAGTACTGGTTTTGGTTGACTTCTCTAACGCCTTTAATGCTGTCAGTCACGACATCCTTTTATCAATCATTTCACTTAATGATTTCTTATATTTACGCGAAATCCTTTCACTTTCTATGATCTTTATTCTATGATTCTTATTTGATCTTGATCTTTATTCTTATGATTTTGTACAATCATCTGAGACTTTGGAGTTGTGCTCATCTCATATTCGAGGCCGCCAGCAGTCAGTTCGCGAGTCCTCATCAAGTTGGTGTGACTTGCATGCTGGTGTTCCTCAAGGCGGTATTCAACCTCCGTTGTTATTTTCAATATTTATAAATCTCATTACCCCAAATCTTCAGTGTGCGTATCATTTGTATGCTGACGACTTGCAGTTGTACTCACACGCGAAGGTCGACTGTATATCTACAGCAATTGAATCTCTTAATAGGGACCTAGAGTATATAAAGAACTGGTCTGACAAGTTTGGTCTTAAAGTTAACGCATCCAAATGTCAGGCTATAATAATAGGTAGCCAACGGATGATAAAGAAACTGGATCCCACAGCTTTACCACCGATCATTTTTAGCGGTTTTATTTTAAAACTGAGTAATACCGTGAAAGACCTTGGATTGAACACTGACTCCACCTTGAGCTGGCAAACTCAAGTGTCAAATGTTTGTCAGAAAGTGACAGGTATTTTGCGTTCTCTCTACCACCTGAAGAACTTTCTCCCGTCCAGGACCAAGACGATTATTGTGCAGACCTTAATTTTTCTCGTTGTTGACTATGGTTATGTGTGTTATTTTGACCTGAATGCAGAACTCTTGAATAAATATAACCGTCTTCTTAATAACTGCATTCGATTCATTTTTAATCTTCGAAAGTATGATCATGTGTCTACTTATCGCTCTCAACTCAACTGGTTACCCATTCGTCAGCGCCGTAGTCTACGTGCACTCACTACTCTTTACTCTATCTTGATGTCTCCTTATCCTACATCTTATTTAACTCCTCATTTTCAATATCCTAGCTCCAATCATGATAGAGTTCTCCGTTCTAGTAATAACCTCTTGCTTCAGTGCCCCACTTTTAGTACTAATTTTGTACAATCATCGTTCTTTGTTCAATCTGTTCTTCTTTGGAACGCTCTTCCTTCCGAAATCAGGAGTGCCGAAAACCGGATTTCGTTCAAATCTAAAGTGCGAGAATTGCTCGTCAATAAAATGGCAGAATCAACTTAGCGTTCGTAGTTAGCCGTGTTTAATATTATATTTAATATATAAGTGTGTGTGTGTATGTATGTATATATATATATATATATATATATATATATATATATATATATATATATATATATATATATATGTATTTAATTTTATGTATATATATTTACATAATGTTTATATATGTATATATTTATATGCTTATATATGTATGAGTATATATATATATAAATATATATATATATTGTACATACTTCTTATTACACCCACCTCTTTTATCTCTGCACTACTCTAAGGTAGACTGGTAGATAACGCCTCAGGCATTAAGTCCGCCTATATACATCTAATGTGTATATGAAGTTTAATAAATAAATAAATAAATTAGGCTATGTCTCAATCTACATAATAGATGTTGGCCTTTAAGATAAGATCTCAGACTGTTTCTAATATGGCAATTCTGACGGTCTAGATTGTTACAATAAAAATCTATAGGCGATCAAATTTTATGTATGAATTTATAACCCACTTCAACTTTGTTGTTTTCTCTTTACCCAAAAACGCCAGGTATTATTTAACTGGTAAGGTAAAATAACCTTATCTTATAATTTACCGTTTTGCTCTCTTGAAAATTTAGCGCAATGTTGACTCTTAAGCTTCGCTTTGCTCTCTGCCTCTTTGTAGCGCTCCGTATTCAAACAACGTACTTCGCTAAGCACTTCACTTTATGCTCTCAATAATGCCGAAGTGTGCTCTGATCGTGAAGACTTTAGTCTCATAAAACAAATTAAGATGTTACATACCTAAACTTACAAACTCCAAAAGCAGACCTTATTTAAATGTTAAAGGTGTATGTTATTTCGAAAAGATTATAAGATGATCACGCAAGGTTTGGCTGCATATTGCTGAGTTTTGATAAATAATAAAAATCAATAGGATTGTCGAGCTCCTTGTCTATAATACTTATCAATGTTCTTTCCTACCCACATCAGTTAACAAACAAAGTTGACAACAACAGACGATTTTCAAATTTTTATTAACTAACAGGTTTCCAACTGAACCTAGACTAAAGTTATGGCTTAAAGGGATGAAATATTGTGAATTGGCTTCCGAAACAAAATGATCATAGTTGTTCCGAACATTTCACAGACGACTGTTTTGTTCGACATGAGAATTGCATCACTTTTAAAAAGTGCAGTATTTCGACAATATTTTCTGGTTGTACCAGTACCAGTAAGTATAAAAGTATTAGATTATTATTTCGAATGTTTTATTTACTTCTTCTTTCCTTATTTTCCCCCAAACTAAAGGGCCATAGCGAAGTGTCAAAAGGTCGCGTGATGATGTCGAGCCACGTTGGATGTGTGTTAGTGGGCTGCGGCTAGAGAATTCCTCTCCCTGTACCGCTGTAGTCGAGGTGGAGTCGTAAGGGAAGAGGAGTGTTGGTATGGCGATTGGCAATGCAATATCACTCGACTATCTTTCGCGACTTTGGTGAGGCTGCACCACTTGATGCTTCCAATTGCTCGTTTTTTCATGGCTCCATTCACATATTGGGCTCGGGGAATCCGTAGTGCAGGTGGAGTCCGAGGCCGTGAAGGGCACTGTACTTCACTCACAGACTTGTGTTTCTGGTGCACCTTATCTAAGAAGAAAAACGGGGAGGGGGGGGGGCAACTAAAGAGGGGCTGCCATTGGGCGGTTGGGGCCAGAGGGGCCGCGGATGTGCATGAAAGCGTTTTCGTGGCCCTGTCAATTTGCGGCGGAGGTAGAACACCACGGGGTTTTAGCAAGTGTGAGTCTGGAGATTTAATTCTCTGTCGAGTCTCAAGATTAAATTTGTGCTTTAAGAGGCCCTACTTTAGTTTATTCTTTATTTATCAATTTTGGCCATCGTTTGCATTCACGGTTTTTGGCAATTTCCTTTTGCGCAACATCCACCAACAAAGGCAATTAAGTGTTCGATCAAGAATCCATGGATTTCAATATGTCAAGCCCCCTAGAATACGTGGCACTACTGAGGCTGGAAAGCTTAGAAGGATAAACTTAGGAATGAGGACATCGGCAGTAGAACCAGAGTGACCTACATTGCCCAACGGATTAGTGAGCTGAAGTGGCAATTGACCGGCCATATACCTCGAAGAACCGACAACCGATAAGGAAAAAAGTTTCTCGAGTGGCAGCCTCGTACCTGTAGGCGTAGTGTAGGGAAACCCCTACTAGATGGAGTGACGACCTGGTAAGACACTCAGGAAGTCGATGGATGCAGGTGGCGCAGTACCGTGCTTTGTGGCATTCCTTTGTGGAGGCCTATGTACAGGTCTTTTGAAGAGATGTAATCATGATGATGATGATTCGGACCATCAATCTTGACTAATAGTTGATTGTCTTTCATTTATTAAATCTGCATTGTTATCTTAAGACTAATTAGGCTATTTTGCGCAATTTTATTTATTTTTGAATACTTGTACATAAAGTTTCTAAAACAACATAAAAACAATATTTATAGACATATTGTGTCTATAAATATTGTTAATTACAAGTCTACGCAAATACAAAAACACGACACTTTGTACTTGAAACAAAGACGAGAACTTAAACTGATAAAAAAATAAAATAACGCAAAACAAAAAGTCATTAAAAGTTAGTAATTAGTAATCCAAATAAATATTAATTAACCTTAACAGTGAAAGTAAGACATTGTTCATATTATTTCGAAAAATAAATTACGTGTTATGTTCTTACTTGACAGTGAATCGGTATTGGTACCGAAATAAATCAATGTGTAATGTGGTTTTAATAGAATTTTAAAGTAGTTTGCACACAAAATACCATAGTGCACATATTTATACTTCTTTACACTGCTGTTCCTTCTGCTTATAAAAGAAGTGATAATACTTATTACACTGTGTCACACCAGTAATCCTAAAAGAGCATCTAACTTCTCGAACCATGTTCAGCTAAATGGACTTAATAAGCAACGAGTTTCCCATGCCAGTTTTAATGTAAATTTGCGGAAAAATCGGCCAGGAGCATTTTTCTGTATTTTGTCTAAGAGCTTTATAATAATAAAACTTAATAGTAGGTGGTGTATCGCAATAGCTTAGAAAATAACTATCTGCTCTCTTAAATGCACTTACACTTGATATATTGGGACGGTAATACTGATGCTTGCAAATAATCCTCTTTCTAATGATGAATGATGATGATGATGAACGTTATAAAAGTAATAAACGTTCACGTAGTCTATGTGATGGTGGATACCGTAGTTTATAGACACCTATATTTAATATCAATTAACAACAAAAATGCAGATACGTTGTTAGAACAGAGAAATAATATGGAATGTCTAGTTATAGGCAATAAAGGCTATCAGGTTTTTGCCATTTACAGTCATAATACGGCGACGCTGGTAATCTGCGAAAGCGTGGTCCTTACTCGCCCGATGCCATTATATAGCAGCGTTTATTTATATACTGTATATTTATACGTATAATTAATATGTTCCTGTATTTGTCAATAAATACCACCTAAACGGCTGGACCGATTTTGATGAAATTTGTTTGTTTTGACCCAGTATGTGGTGCTCTTATTGAGCTCCAGAAATCACACATACGAAGCCGGGGCGGATCGCTGCTACATTATCAGAGGCGAATAAACCGCAAAACTTAACCATCACCAATATCATAGTCTACGTACAACATAGAATATATTATCTAACCCTACAGCCTTTAAATTCAATTATCCTAACACGGAGAACTCTTTTATAAAATAAATCTCTTCAGCTTTATAAAACTGCTATTCAGCAGTTGTTTCAGATTCTTATGTCTTTTTTTTTTCGTTGATTACGTAATCGTGATTTACTTGAAAGCAAAACTTGGATTTTTAAATTTTACGCTTGAATTGCAGAATAGCAGTACGACAAAATAGAAATATTACATACTATGTATGCGTACGGTATTTTAATTTAATGTTTTTTTTTCATTGGTATTTTTTTGTTGAATTTACTATAAGAATGTAATTTATTTATTTACTAATTCTTCATTGTACACCAAAATACGAACGAGTAGAAAAAGTAGAAAAACAAGTAGAGGTTTGCCCTATGTTACCATAAAGGTAACAAAAGGCGGACATTCTATTGATTAATATGTAAAACAGGTGGTCTTATCAATCTGAAATATTGAAAGTGATACCTCTCAAATAACTTTTGCGCAGAGGACTGATGAAAACAATAGTTAAAATAAAAGGGATGAACAAAAAAGATGAAAACACATCTAAATATAGATAATTCCAAATGATACATAATAATTTAAAGTAATTAAATAAATGGAAATATTATGAAAATGTAAAACTGATTTATTATTATTTTACTTTATGTAATATGCGTTATAAGTAATAGAAGCTAACGAAACTTTACATTGAAATGACATCCAAATAATAGCGTTGTTATGTATTAAAACAATAATAAAAAAATAAAAAATCAAAAACTTAAATTTTCATACGATTATTATTAGTATTTTTTTTTGCAATCGCCTTAAGTTATAAAAGATACACTAACAGTCAGGGTCAGAGAAGTTAATAAATGTTTATTTAGATTTAATTTCAGTAATAACGCTATTTGCGGATTAAAAAAAAACAATTGGTATGTATAAATAGAAAATAACTTTGTTATTAACCCTTCATCGATCCCTTAACCACTACTAGATAAAGAATTGACTACAGCACTTAAAATGGTGTTTTGAGGGATATCCAACTGCGGAAATTTTCCACAACTTTCAACTGCCTTTGCAACCTGCAAATTTTCAAATAAATGGTTAATATTTCATAAATAAGTACTTAGTGTTTTAAATAATGTTGTTTTTAATGAAATATACTTAAATAAAATTATTCACCTCCACTACAATATCCATCATTATCCATTTTCAATATCCATCGATTCCTAAGCTAGTTCATGTCTACGAGTAAAACAGCTAAAAGCAGCGATGGATTTAAATTATGGGCGATAAACAATACTGTCATGTACGTAAATTTCCAAGAACACGGCCGCAGGAGTCGAGCGCGAGTCAGTGACCTGACACTACTACTTTATATCGATAATTAATTATGTTTAGCTTACCTAGTTTTGCAGAAGTGGGAATGTAATATGATATTTCCTTAAATATTTATTTACACCTTCTCTATTTTTTTTCTTTGTAAATTTTTAATACCGTTAAACTTTTATCAGCGATTGTCTGTTTGTTTGTACTTTTAAATTATTTGATAAATTTTTATGCAGTTTTAATATATTGTAATGATAAGTACTTATATTGTAAGGATAGTAAACTAAATTCGATCTGTAAGAAGCCGGGTAACTGATAAATAACAAACAATGGAAAGGCAGTTACAGATCTTTAAAACTAATAAAAATGATAAATACATATATTTATTTGTTTACTGTTTGTATAATGTTGTATTCATTGTATTTAAACCTCTGTTTATTTAATGCAATGCTATTATTCCAGGTTTCCAAAAGGTCCCGATATTAAAGATAAATGGATATACTTATCCTTAACGTTTTATTATATCCCCTTTTCTCTAATTATAAAACGTGTAAAAGCTAAAGCTAAGACTAAAGGGTTATATCTGGGTGTGAGACTCTTGGACGATCAACGACGCTTAATAGAAAGTTATCGATATGTGCGTTGCGTTACACTGTGCACAAGTGAGAGTGAATGCGTAATGTCATTCTCTGTCTTTCGCACACGTAATTTATTGGACTGTCTACGCCTCCTGAAAATTTACATTTTTACAAAATATTCCATAACGCAATAGTTTTATAGTTTAATTTTTGTTGCATGAATGCTAGAGATACGTGTAGGCGTAATTGTTTATTTATTGTTTGTCTATGTGTGATAGCTGCGAAGCGGCGACACGCGTCTCGATATTAAAGGACAGTAGAAGGTATTTCTAGTGCCTTATTATTTAGATATCTGTGTTATTTATCCTTCGGAGTCGAATGATTTTGCGAGGATTTGTGGTTCATCACATTTATTGTATAGACGTGAGCAGTTCTAAACATAGTGTACCTATATACGGCACAAATGGAACAAAATTGGCCTCAGGAAGTCTGCAGATTGTGATTATAAAATATTTATATATTTATTTAATAGTTTATGTTCGCACATAATTTAATAGGAAAATAGTAAATATAACATAATATGTACAAAAACACAGCTAATTCCATGAAGGAATTTCTTCCATTAGGCCTATTGAAGGATAGTTGAAAGGTGTAGAGGTAATCTAATTGTGCATTTAGAGACAATAAACAAGCTTCTATAAAATACTTTACGATAATATATTGTTTATAATACAAATTTTACATAATAATATACATTTAAAAGCTGGTATATATAAATAAATATTACGTAGAAGTCAAGCCAGTGCTCGACAATAAATCTTATCCTTGAACCGTTCTGCAATAAATCGCAGGCTGTTTCGTGAATACTTTGGAAAAAACTGAAATGTGGAATACTAGCGATCATCTACAAAGAGTTAAGAAATACAATTGTCTCAATTGTCTGAAACGAATGGCGCGTGAGTTATAGACAGCTGGGATGATTGATGGATTGTGCCAGTTGGGATTACACTGAGTAAGCTTTATCAGAACAAAAATTTATGAAACATATAATAATTTATCTTTTTGAAGTAGAATTTTCTTTCGAATGGTTGTGATTCGAAACTCATTAAAAACAGTGACACTAAAAGAGGAAAATTTAGAATTTATCCTGCAATAGAATGAGACATAATTCAGAATACAGTGTTTCTTTTGATCTCGATCTTCTTTTTGTGTGGTGCTTCGTAGACTTCTTCTATTAATTAATATTAATTTAAATAACTTTTAACCTTTCAATCTCTTAGCGGTCGAATTCGACCACGGCGCTATTCCGTCAAAATTCAATGGGTCGGATTCAACCGCGCACACCCACAGCACTTTAAATCATTAAAACTTATATTTAGAGACTACTTTTTCATGAAGAAGTTTGGTATTATAGAATCAATATGAAATTTTATATCCTCCAGTGCAATTAAAAAAAACAGTTATCCTATGGATATTTATTTATAATCTACGTTCATTACGTACGTGTTTTAGTATAGTGTTTTAATATAAAATTGTTATGAAAGTTTTTGTGTAAATATAATTTAACTTTTTACGTAAATAGTTTCGAGTAATATATATTGAACTAATTGTGATTTTAACACTGCCGACATCCGCTTGGTATGTTTTTTCTTTATATCAAAATACAATAGGTTTTTTGTAATGAAGTAAAACCTGATTTTTGTATAGAAAATTTTGAATAGATTTTATAATGCCAAAATTCTTCATAGAAAAGTAGTCTCTAAATACATACATACATACATAAAAACTCACGCCTGTCACCCAGAGGGGTAGGCAGAGACTACGGACTTCCATTTGGCATGATCCTGACATACGTCTTTCGCCTCTTTTACATCCATATATATACGCATACATGCTCGTCGGTTAAGGGTACTTCTAACGTGGCCCATTTTCAAAATATCGCCAATTTGATCGATAAACTTTTTCCTAGGGCGTCCCTTCCCGACTCGGCCGTTCACATCAGCCATATAAATTTGCTTTGTCACTCTTTCCTCATTCATTCTTTCCACATGACCAAACCACCTAAGCATTCCTTTCTTAATCCTGGTCACAACATCATCTTGCATACAACATTTATCTCTTATCACGCAATTTCTCACCCTGTCATTCAGATTCAACCCTAGCATATTCCTTAAAGACCACATTTATACAGCATTTGTTCTACTTTCGTGCTTCTTCTGCCACACCCTGCTTTCACTACGATACATTAAAGTAGGGACTAACATAGCATTATGAATTACCATACGTGCCTGTTTTGACACATTCTGGTTCTTCATAATAGAGTGTAGTGCCCCATTCACTCTATTCCCTGCATTTACTCGTCGTTCTATATCCCTATCATATCTACCATCCCTGCTAAATACACATCCCAAATACACAAACTCATCCACTTGCTCAATTAACTCTCCTTCTATTCTTATTTCACATACCGTTTTGCTTTCTTCTCTTTCAAAAACCATCACTTTCGTCTTACATGCGTTCACTTTCATTCCTCTTTCTTTTAATTCCCAGTTCATTAATGTAACCATCATTTGCAACTCAGCCGCCGATGACGCAAATATGACTTGATCATCGGCATACAAAAGGCATTTGACGGTTAACTCGCCCATTCTTAACCCACATTCTTCATCTTTCAAAGTTTTCAAACACCGGTCCATAAATAGGTTTAACAGCCAAGGTGAAGCTACACAGCCCTGTCTGACACCTTTTTGGATGCCAAACCAGTCCGAGTAGACCCCATTGATCCTGACACAAGCACTAGAGTCCCTATTAAGAGACCCTAATGCCTGTATCAAACCATCGCTCAACCCATATGAGTTCAGTGTTTGCCATAACACATTCCAGTCCACTCTATCATAAGCCTTTTTCAAGTCCATGAACGCACAAAAACCTTTCTGATTTTTGGCCAAAAACTTCTCCGCAATCACGCGCATGGAAAAGACTTGATCTGTACACCCCATTCCCTTTCCAAAACTTGCTTGCACACTTTTTCCATCAGTTTCTTTCATAACTCTTTCAATTAACACCTTAGCATACAGTTTACCCACAATACTAAGCAAGCTGATACCGCGGTAGTTTTTGCAGTCCTGCTGTGACCCTTTTCCTTTATATATTGGTACTATAACTGCTTTACGCCAGTCATCCGTTACCCGTTTTAATTCCCAACATAAATTAAACAAGGTGTACAGCAGGCCTGCCATCACTCCCTCTCCAACCCTCAGCATCTCGAGTGATACTCTATCATATCCAGCTGCCTTACCTGCTTTCATGCTTTTCATTGCTTTCATTATTTAATCTACACTTATCTACATACCCCTTTCCACTTCTTTCGGAATTTCTAGTTCATTTAATTCAGACGACTCTTCACTCATAAATATGCTTTCAAAGTATTCCTTCCATCCATTTAAATTCGAAACTTCATTATTCAGAATACTTCCATTCTCGTCTCTTATAGCATTTATTATAGGCTGTTTTGTATTTCCCCTGGCAGTTCTTACGAATTTCCAGAACATTTTTATGTTAGCCTGGAAATTATCAGATATCCTTTTATCATTCTTATCCGTTCTTTCTTTCTTTTTTCTTTCAACAACTTCTTTTACTCTCTTATTTAGACGTCTAAATTCTGCCTTTTTTCTTTCAATCTCATCATTCATACCAGAAGAATTACCAGCTTTGGTTGCTAATTAATCTAACCATGCTTTCTTCTTTGATTCAACTTCCACCCGTACCTCATCATAGTCTCTAAATATAAGTTTTAATGGTTTTAAATGCTGCGGGTGTGTGCGGTTGCATACGACCACTCGGGATTTGCCGGGCGCATGCGACTGCATGGAGAGTTTAACATGGTAACAATACTATAATAAACAAACCCTACACTCATCCTTCTCCCGATACTCTAACATTCGTCTCATTGTCTTGAAATTTATTTTTCTTAGGGTTTCAATTCTACAATGTTTTTGTCACAGTTCTGTATAAAAGTATAAAAGTAAGACGGACAATAATTCTTTTGTTGCAATGTAAAATTGAAAATTAATCTACGTCACAAGTTTTATAGCTTTTTATTTATTCCAGTGGCTTGAAAATTCAAAGCATATTTAACGTCTTAGTAGTCATATATTAAGACATTAAATATGCTTTGAATTTCAATAATCGTGGCGACAAGATACCGTTACAGCCAGTTAAAGTCCACTGCTGAACACAGACCCCCCCCCATAGATATTTTCTTATAGAATAAGGATGAAAAACAAGAACACAGTCCACCTGATGGTAAGTGGATGCTGTGGCTCATACACATCTACATTTATTTTCAATTAAGAATCAAAATGCAGATGCATTGCTAGCCCTGAGGACTGAGATGGAATGCCTCGTTTCCTGTAAAAAGGGTCTCCGGTTCTCCACACTCACCGTAAGAAACACAGCAGCGTTAGGCTGCTATTTTACGCTGATATTCTCTGAGAGTGTAGTCCTACCCCAGCGAGCCGACCCATTCGTGCTGCAACCACAATATAGCTACAGCATGGCTCTACCACGTAAAATACCATACTTTTAGAAAAGAGGAGATAGACGTTAAAGGGATATAAAAGAAATTGAAGGTAGAACTTTAAGTTTCCACTCATTTGGGCAGAATTATGTAGTGCGCAGTGAAATAACTGAAGTCACATATTATAGTCTGTTCACTAAGGTGGCGTAGCGTACACCCGGTGGGGAACTTATATTGCTTCATATGAAGGATATTTGCCATAGTTGCCACGCTTTATAAGCGGGTTGGTGACGGCAGTATTAAGCTGTTGCATAGCTTCTATCGCGGGCCTTGAGCGCGGGGACCGAATCCAGAAATTTATTCCGTAACGAAAAAAATTCACGCTCTCCACTCCGACGGGCACGGAGGTGTGGCTTGAAGGCCGTGCATTATCTAACGTCTAGACTTGTGTCAATCATGCATGATTCGTTCGTTTGAGCTGGTACACTTGAAAGTATTTATGGTTCATTCATTTGTTTTTGAATGTACCAGTACAACCAATCACAAACAATCGACGGTACCCTTTTAACCCGTGATTTGTTTGAATTGTGAATGAGCCGTAAACCGACTGAATCACGAACGATCTGAATAAACGGGCGAATCAAATTAACAATGCGGACTGCAGTACATAGAGTAGAGTAATATATACACAGAACACCATTACTCCTAGCGGAGAATATATACGGAAACTGCTGAGTATCGGGAGTATTTATTATTGAAGGGTTTTTTATTATAATATTGTTACCTAAATTAAAAATCATTTTACATTTTATTATATTTATTTGTTAAATCTGTGAGTTAAAAATATTATTTCGTAGAGTTTACTAAAAATAACACTTCAAAAGTTTTGATGATAAATGATTTATTTAATGGTAATTTTCAACCATCTTATTATATAAGTTAGGTAAAAGTTTAATTTCGTTGCATATAAATGTTACAATCCCTATTTTCAGACATATAAAGTAAGATGATATTGTGTATTGTTAGGAGTGAAATTTAAGAATAAACAAATTTTATAAATATTTAAAATATATGATAACTTGAGGTTTTTGTGTTTATGCAATCTAGCGTCGATTGGTCTTACCACCTTGAAAGTTAATACATTTTAGTTCGGTAGGTGATTACCTATAAGTAGCTGAGTATCAGGTGGTATCAAGAGTATTTATTATATAAGGATTTTTTATTATTATATAAGTAAAATAAAAAAATATTTTACATTTAATTATTTATTATATTTGATTGTTGCGTCTATGAGTTAAAATATCATTTCGTGGCAAAGGCGTATAAAAAAGGACTTTAAAAACACCTTAGTTTCGTGGGGTTTACTAAAAATAACACTTCAAAAGATTTCATGGCAGATTATTTATTTATTATGATTTTTTTTCTTATAAGATAAAAGTTTATCTTATATTCTTATGAGAAAATCATCATATTAAGTACTTTGTAGAAAATAAACATTACAATCCTTATTTTTAGACATGTGAAGCCTAAATTTTATAATACATAGAATAATAACACCACACCTGGGTGTTATTCTTCTTTGTTATAATATTAAATGAAAACAATATCTTCTTTTCACTAAAATTGCTTTCAATGCTTTGCTTTGTAATAAATAGCGCCATCTTATACGATCTATAGTTAAAGTCATTTCTCATTTTATCGAAATCAAACCAAAATGGATGACACTCAAGGTGGTACGCTCAATAGATGCTAGATGGCCTAAACGCAAAGTAAGTTTATAAGAATCCATGAAATTAAGTATAGTTAAGAATGAAAATTATAAATAAACAAATTTATTTTTTTTAAATTTCATTTTTTTAAATCAATAAAATATATAATACTAATCTTGAATAAAGTTATCAATTAAATCATATCAATTGAAGTTTTTGTGTTTATGCTATCTAGCATCTTTTGGACTTATCACCTTGGAAATCCATAAATTTTTGTTCGATAAAATGCATTATTACCTATAACATGCAGTAGATGGCGATGGTAGCATTACAAAGTCATAAAGATTTTTTTCCCATTTGTTCCCAATGTACCTTACAGACACAGAGTACTGGAGCCAGGAATGATCCATTTGAATGATCGACCCAAATGTACCGGTACGCGTGACGAAATGTACAAGAATGATTCGGTCGCTAGAAATGAGTGATTTACACATGTCTACTAACGTCGTTTCTTTTCGGCAGTCTTCGACACGGTGTTTGTGTGCGTGCAACTAGACGTATTGTACGACTCTACGAAGCTCACACGAACCGAGACGAGCTGCTCCGAAATCGGACGACTACATAAGCAGCTGTTTATGAGAAAGTATATAGGTGTATAGGTATTTATGTACAACAGTGAATAGCTGTACTTGTAATGCCGGCTGTACACGCTCGTCAAGACACCACGAGACATGCCTAGAGGTAAACATTATTTAACATAATCGGTTTCAAAAACTGCTTACGAGCTTGATAATCGTATACCCAGTTTCGTGGACAAAATGTAATGATTATTTTACGTACGCAGTTGACACACACCACGACCGTCGCTCGCGTAAGCGTTTCATTTTGAACAGTTTATTATTAAGATGAATATAGGTAGGTACGTAACACGATATACGACTCGCACAACGAGAGTAAAGAGTCCCTTCGGGATAGTTAATTGCTTACACGCAAGATGTGGATCATAAAAATTATGTGATGTGATGGACAATAATACTTAGGCACTTACATATTTTGTGACTATAAAATTGTACAAAAGTACTAATATTGACGATGTCACGCGCATATTATAATTATAACACGTATAAAATGTTATATATTCGTAATCATAATCATAATATAACACAGTTAAACTAATGTTATAGTACCTATAACCTGTTAATATTTTCGTAATCATAACCTAACACAAACACAAAACTAACCTACGCTATACTGTATTGTATACAGATGTATGTAGCGTTGCCAGGCGTCCGGATAAAGCCGGACACAGTCAGGCTTTTTGTTTGCGTGTCCGGCCAAACTAGACGGTGTCCGGGCCTGTCCGGCATTTGTCAGGCTTTTTATATTTGACCATATTTTTACATTTTTCATGTACTTAAATACATACTATTGCAATTATTGAAACTAATATTGTAATGAATATTGAATGATTAATAATTAAGAACACTGATTCTTTTAATTAAGATTTTATGGTAAATGATATAAGGTTAGCATTGTTTTACTTTAAAAAATATATTATCGTGTTATACTAAAACTGAATAATTAAGGGTGTCCGGCCTTTTTACCGAAATGTCCGGCTAAGCTGGATGGTCTGTTCGGCCTCTCGGTTTAAAGACCTGGCAAACCTAGATGTATGTAGCTCATGGCGGCTGAACACGCTCATCTCGTCGCCTCGTGTGCCTCTCATCACGTAAAGGCTCAACACGAGAATACACCATGTATACACTCGTTGTATCATTTGAAGTTTGAACTCCATATGCCCCCTAGACAAAACTGTTGCTGCGTTTTGCCTTTGAACTATTATATTTTTTACACATTTACTAAAAATAAAATTAATAACACATTGCTAAGAAGGAGATGGTGGATGAATTCTATTAATTTACCGTAACAGTACCATGTACGGTGAATAGAATAGTGTATAGCTTAATGATTTCTTATATTTACGCGAACACTACACATTGAAATAATACTAGTTTTAACGGAATTTATCGCGTATATTTAACTTTTTTACCCGACGTTTCGAGAGCTTTACAGCACCCATGGTCACGGGAAGGACTGAGATGTTCAACGTTCAGCTGTCATAGTTAATCTATGGTAACCGCGGTTAACTATGACAGCTGGACGTTGAACATCTCAGTCCTTCCCGTGACCATGGGTGCTGTAAAGCTCTCGAAACGTCGGGAAAAAAAGTTAAATATACGCGATAAATTCCGTTAAAACTAGTATTATTTCAAAGTGTATAGCTTGCGGCTTGCGCCACGAATGATGAACAGTGTGGTGCGGTATGACATACGGGGAAGCGAAACCATAGCAACGGGCGACGTGCTAGCCCCAAGTATTGTCTCCTTGCGTCCAGTCACCCGCGCACATACTTGTGTCGTCTTGCGTACTATCGATATCGAAAGTGTTAGCGACTACCTGTTATACAATATTTAAAATATATACATATATATATATATTGACAACACAATTACGTAAAGAATTTATGTAAATTATGTAAAGAAAAAGAGAGGTTCAACTAGTTCCGGAAAAAACACATGTTTCTTCTTAAATTTAAGTACATATTTTAAATGAAATTAGAAAAATCAATAATATCATTAAACACTGTATTTAATAAACTTTCTAACAGTGTATTACACTTCTTTATACATTATCACCAAAAAAAACTTATTAACAATAAAATCACGTATGTCGTCTTGAGACAAAACAGAAATTACAAATACAAAATATTTTACCTCTTTAACTAAGTGTAAACAAAATACAGAATATTATTTAGCAGCAATTAAAACCTAACGATTATATATAAGTACGTTTTGGTAGAGACTTTGATGTGTAGTTATAATGTCGACCTTTGACGTTTTACATATTAAAATGTCATAATACAGTTTGCATTTTTCTGCGTGATTATTTTTTTTTTGCGCCCGAAGCAATTAAAGGGCTACCCTGTACGTAGGGAGGCGGAAAATGCATTACGCATACCACGATAGCCGGTCTATCGTGGTTATGAGGGACTCACTGTCCTACCGGGGACCCTAAGTGATACCCTCTAAAAACCGCCTTTGGGGACAGGCAGCCGGCTGATTAAGCCCTATTGTGCCTTATCATGAGCGACCCTACGCGTGATTATACATGTTATACACGTTAAGTACTAGTAATATCATCATTCGGTCTCGGTTTTCATCGCGATACCTACGAGACCCTTTGACTCGAGCGCAAAAAACCGACACGTTTCCGAGAGCGCACGAGGGCCACGAAACGCGACGCGACGCGACGAGAGCATCCTGTACACACTCGTACTCGCGCTGTCTAGACATGGGTCGTAACGTCTTTTAGACGTTATCGGTTGTACGTAGTTTCGTGGATATGAGTAACTAGTTTCAAAACTGCTTATTTTTGTAATTAGTTACATATGTATACAGTATAGCGTAGGTTAGTTTTGCGTTTGTGTTATGTTATAATTACGAAAATATTAACATATTATAGGTAGGTATTCTAATATTAGTTTAACTGTGTTATGTTATGATTTCGAATACGTAACAGGTTATAGGTATTATAACATGTGCGCGACATTGTCAATATTAGTACCTTTGTACAATTTTATACAGTCACAAAATATGTAAGTATTTAAGTATTATTGTCCATCACATCACATAATTTTTATGATCCACATAACCTCTCAGCAGTCCGGGCCAAAATAGCCGCTTTGGCGCATCTGTCAAACCCTAAACGAGTGATATATTGCCTACGTGGCGCGTGTCATTAAAATGGCAATATCTTAATATTTATGTATGGGAACTATATAATATGATATGTTGTTAGAATTATTGTTAAATAAGCTAATAGAATATGTGTAAATGGGTACGTTTGCCCTTTTGGTATGTTATAAATTCGATGGTAAAATTGCTAGAAGCGATTTTTTTCCAGTTTGTTGAATATAAAATGTAATCATTAAAAAATTAAGCAATTATTTCAATAAATATTTACTTCATTTACTATACAATAACACACTTTACAATAATGAATAAAAAAAACACAACTCTACGTACAGTTTTTTCACACCACAAGCTCGACAATAATGTGGGCCACTTAAGATGACCCGAAACAGGCACAAAAAAAGGCACATTTTGTACTTCAATATCGACGATGCCTGAGGCACAATGGGCTTTAAATCTTAACTTATTCTATAGTATGGTCTTTGTTCTTAATATAAACAGTTTCAAATGTTACAACTATTTAGTTATTAAGAAATAAAGGAGTTGTAACAAACACTTGAAAAAGTGACCCTAAAAAAATGCTTTCAAACTTTTGCATTTGTAACGAACAATTTTGTAATTTATTTATATGTGAATGTATATTCCTAAATTTAATAACATTTCCTAAGCTAAAAACAAAACAAAGAAGGCATCTTTCATACAAAATTGTGTTAGAAATCATCAACTAAAAGTTACACATTCACTACAAAAAGCACCAAGTATGACGTAGTACCCAGCTATGCTAGTATGGATACGCTCTGTGGTGACTTCTTTAATAATTGTAATCATGAACATAAAATTAAAACGAAATACAAATTAGTTATTTTTCTTTGCTTTTTTATATTTTTAATTAACATTTGAATGTTATTATAAAAAATGTTTGACAATTCTTTTTTTCCAAAATAAAGTTTTTTATTTTTGTTATTTTGATTTTTTTTTAATTTTACTTAATTTGAAGTGACCCTAGCCTAGTGATAGCTTGCGTGCGAGATCCATTACAAAGATTAAGCAATGCACGCGTTAGCTTGCAACTGGATGGGTGACCGTTTCGTACTTTGAGGCTATTCCAACTATAGCACCGCAACGAGCTAAGGCTTATTGCTTAGCAATAAAAACTACTACGTACAAAAAGCAATCTCTTCCAGATAACCTTGGGCTAAGAGTGAAAACAAAAAGTGTTTCACTTGTCAATCAAGTGCATAAAAATATGATGACATGCACATACAAAAAGTAAAATAATTTACTGACAAAAAAATAAAACAAAACAAATAAGAAAAACAAATAAAAATTATCGTAAAAATATACCAACACTGGCATTCCCAAAATCGTATCAATACTATACAACCTGCTCTCTAAGATGGCGGATTTCGTGTAAATAACTTTACGACCCATGTCTGTCCACGACCGCCAGGTGGACGCGAGATTTAAGCAATTTGTTATTTTTAGTTTTATGAAATATTTAATCGAAACTATGCAATTGTAATTATTCTTATGTTTGTAAATACGTATGTTAACGATATTAAAACAATGTTTACCATTCACAATTGTACTTTTAATTTAAAACAATTGAAATTAATACGAACATGGTATCAACATGGCGGTCGAAATGGCAAGCAATGTTTGATAAAATGGAACAATTTATGTACAAATCGTCATTTAATATGTTTTAAATTAATAGAAAAGTAGTTATGACTTACTTATTCATGTTTATCTTTAATATTAACTTCCGAAATCACTTTCAACAATTAATACTTTGCACGTAAACACACGACACCGCGTCACAGAACGAGCAACTGAACGGAATAAATGTATTACTATTTCACAGCTTCTATGGTTCGTTTATGAAGCGTGTGTGATATTAATTGCCGTCTTTGTTTAATTCCCTGCATGTTGTACCAGTTATAGGGAGACACGTATACTTTTATTAGGGCTGATTCGAATCTGAAGTTCATAAGTAAACAGCAACCTTCTGATGGTTGTGGACAGATGCGTACTTTTTGACAGCAACCTTTAGAAGGTCTTGGACTGACGAGAGGATAATACACAAAAATTAACTTAATACAAAAATATTTATTATTTATTTGCACCAATTATATGTCTGTTTATGTACACTAAATATTTATATACACTTCAAATGTTTATTCACAAAGAAAACTATACATGTTATAATATTTATAAAAAAAAATTAAGAACAATGTTAAAAAACGCTCGCCTCTAGGCCTGTCTCGTAGTGTCTCGACGAGCATGTACAGCCGGTATTATGTATAAAGTGAAAATTATGTATAAAGTAAAAAAAAATTGTGTATAAAGTGTTTTGAATATTAATGAACAAAGTGCATTTATTATTTATTTATTTAATAAAAGAAAAAAATTGTTTTCTTATCGGTCACCACGCTCAAAAAGTGTAACTTGAATTAATATCAAAGAAAAAGAAATACTGCATAAATAAAATAAATAAATAATTATAATTGCATAAGATACGACATATATATTCAAGAAATATTTCGTTCTCTATGACAATCCGTTTTATCATACACGAGGAGTGTTTAAAAAAGGTGCCTATATTAAAAACTATTTACTATGTAACATAGAATGACTTAACTAAACTTAACTTGAAAAACTTTAATTTCACAATGTAGTGACCCTATTTTATCACGTGGGTGGGACAAAGGAAAAAAAAAACAGGAGATTGGTGGCAATATTCTTCTGAAAACAGCTGAACAAAAAATAGCAACTTAACGCTTTTGTGTTTGTTTAGTGAATGTAGAGAAGCGGATAACATTTTTACTGGAAACGAGGCATTCTATCTTAGTCTTCACGGGTGACAACGCATCTGAATTTTGATTCGTAACCAAGGATAGATGTAGATGTCTATGGGCCCCAGTAACCACGTACCATCAGGTGGACGATGTGATATTTGTCACGCTTATGCTATAAAGATTATGAGGTAATATATGAAGGAGGCTTATGTTTAGTGGTGGACTTTTGCTGAGCTGTAATGTTAATGTTATATCAAAAATTTAACTAGCCTTTTTAAAATTGATTTTTATTTGATTGTTTTGTTGCAAAACGATTATTAAAAGAAAACGAAACGCTATAGGTAGCTTACCATCAATCTTATAAAAGAAAAGACATGTGGCACTCGGGGACTGCCGCGGTAAACCTATTGCATAGCATTTTTTATCAACTTATGCAATTATAATTAATTATTTATTTTATTTATGCAGTTAAGTCTTTGATATTAAATCAAGTTACACTTTTTGAGCGTGGTGACCGATAAGAAAACATTTTTTTTTCTCTTACTGTATAAATGAGAAGTTAATATTGTTTAAAATATTTTTAATATCTTACAATACATGTAGGTTATTCAGGAATTTTTATCATTCAGTTAGCAGCTAGTGTACACGCATACGACTAGTCGCACGCACACAAACACCATGCCGAAGTCTGCCGAGTGCCGAAGTCTGCCGAACTGAAACAACGTTAGACGATGCGCGGCTTTCAACGCCACACCTCCGTGCCCGTCGGAGTTTACCGATAATCCGACGTCATACGACGTAATTCAAATAACTGCAAAACCAAACATAATATCTTAATTTAACAAAAATAGCCTTTCACAAAAATTAATCTAGTTAAGTATAGAGTAATTTTGTACAGATTAGGTAAATAGTTCGTACTCTTCCTTAAGATAGTGATCATAAAAAGTAAACTCGCAGTGAGAGCACAAAAACTCAACACGATCAAGTAATTAAATTATATATTCGGAGTTATTCATGTCAGCAACAATACGCCACGGTCTATTGTAGAAATTAACAACCCATTGGCAGTCATTGCAGTAAAACCTTATATTAAAATGAGTTTCTTCCCAAGGTCATATTAGGTTATTAGTCACAATATAAGAAAATGAACTTCTATTAAACCTGTCAATATCTACAATTAGTACTTATTTACAATAGTAAAATAAATGATAATATAGTCAATATGTAATGTATCACGGCTGGCGAATCCTAGATATTTTTTCGTATTTAGTAAACGAATAACTAGTTGATAAATTAATCATGATATATATCTTTTTTTTTCACCGGAGACTAAAATGATATTGCTTTTTTTCGTAACTGCGGATTCTGTGGATTTATTTCATTATTTTGAACAATATACGAAACTTAAGTGACTAAAATTAAATCTAATCTGAACCAGAATCATAAAAACTGTATTATTCGGGCTAAACGAATCTAATAAAGATCTGTTATTTTTATCTCCTGCGAAAAAAACAGACTATAGGAATCTATCGAATACCTACATAAACAAAATATCACCTATAAATAAAATATTACGAAGCGGAATAACTAATAAGAGTGGCAACGTCGCACTAGACAAAGGAATTGCGTTAAGACGATGTCGTTGAGAGCCGTGGTAGCTCACATGGTTAGCGCTCGTTATAGGTATCACAGTACGGGAGCAACCCAGGTTCGATCCCCACTGGCACCAATGAAATTGTTGCATGCTGATTTAGCTATCAGTTGGAAAGTCTGTTTTTCTGGGCCGTTTTGTTTTGTTACACTGACATCTCGCAAGTCACCTAGTGACCTAGGAGGTTGTCGGTTGCTTATTTTTTATTTTTCTTTAAAATTTTTGTTAGTAAAATAACATTTTTATAAAAGTAAAAAAAGTAAAGTTACGGCCTATATACGTCCCACTGCTGGGCACAGGCCTCCTCTAATTTCTGAGAGGGTTTTAAGGCAAGGAAATGTCCGCCACGCTGCCTCAATGCGTGTTGACGAACTTCACATTTCTTCGAAATATATATTTTTTAATTTCACAGACATGCGCTACCCTCATGCGACGACGCGGCCCGCGCCTTGCCGCCACTTGCGTTTGCCGCGCTTTGTCGTAAGTCATTGGCAAAATTTACTTGCGTATGCTAATGATATTGTAGCAGTTTTTCATTGCCTAAAACATGGATAAAACGACATTTTTTAAAAATGAGTCCTAGCTAGATCGATTTGTTGCCCCCGAAATCCCTTGCATACTAAATTTCAGGAAAATAGTTGGAGCCGTTTCCGAGATTCCAATTATATATATACAAGAATTGCTCGTTTACAGATATTAGATGAACACTTCTTAAAGTAATAAATGTGTCAGTAAAATGCGCTATGCTGCCTACATGAGCTTTAGTTTTGTTATGACGTTTACGTTTAAACAATAATATTTAATACTAAAAACTCGCCCCGGCTTATCCTTGATAGAATCTATTTATGTTGCGTTATTAAGATTAAAGGTAATCGAAGACTTTTTAGAGCTAATTATGAAAATCAATTTTCGGAAAAAATATAGCCCAGAATCACAAGCGGTTCAGCCTTTTCAAAGATTAACCCGGACGAAGAGACAGGTAGACAGAACGTCACATGAAAAAAAAGAGTTTTATGTCTAAGTTATATGCAAATTACCCCTGAGCTTAATAGAAGCCAGTTATTTCTATTTTACAGAAGTCACGTCTGAAGACTAAGACAAAATGCGTCACAGCCTGTACGCTCCGGGAAGTTTGCAGTCTGTGAACACGTACAGAATCGCCCCCGTCACTACATCAGATTTGTTAGACCACAAATCTTCGCTCAATAACATTGATTCCTTCCAAGGATTAACATCCTCATAAACATCTAATCTGCTCTACTAACTAATTACAACAGAGAAGATTTTGGGTTCTTCACCTGCTTGTCATCCTATAATTAATAAAAGGAAATTTAAGCATGTAACTATAGTATAGATGGGACTAAACATTTATAATTTTAATATCAATATAGCCGTGGTTAAGTTACATTGGGCGTCTAACACGTCAGTCCTCCCAACGACCATGGGTGCTGCAAAGTACGCGAAATGTCGGGAACAAAGTTTTTTTTTTACAAAATAAAAATGACAAAAGGGCATACAGTCCACCTACGATAGGATGATGCTGTGGCCCACAGATATCTACATTTATCCTTGATTAAGGAACAAAATGCAGTTGCGTTGTCACCCCTGAGGACTAAGATGGAATGCCTCGTTTCCAGTAAAAGGGTTTCTAATTCGCTACACTCACTATACGAAACACAGCAACATTGCGCTGCTATTTTAAGCTGTGAGAGAGTGGTCCTTCCGCGGTCGAGCCGACCACGTAAAAACAAGGTATTAACTTTTTATTACCCAATAATATTCGTAAAAACTAGTTTTATTTATATTTTGGAAACTTGACAGTATGAAGTTAATAAGTGTATTCTTTGTTGAATTATGGAAATGTTACATTTAAAATTACTTTGTATGCAACACCGGCGAGGTTGGCAAAATTATCAGCACCAGCGCTCATTACGCCAGGTCGTGAGCACGTAGTGCGTTGTTAATGTTGGGTTCACCTCTGTGGTATGTTCGCTGCATCAGTAAAGCGACGCAACAATGGACTTTAGTTACTTGAATATGTATCAGAATGTATGACTTTCATGTGGTTGTTATGGTATTATTGCCTTACCAGTTGTTATTTAAATACTCCCGTTGAGACAGTATAATTTTCTCTCAAATTACTTGAGATTCATATTAACATCCTGTGTGCATGTTCCTACAAAAAGTTGAGAATGGTGTTTACGTCACTTGAAATGCACTAAAATTATGAAATAACAGGGTTTTCAAAGAATGTAGTTTATGTTTTTACAAAATTGTCATATTTTCCTTTTGATAAATTTTTAAAGTTTTGTTTTACAAAAAATTGTGAAACGAATTTACTATCGACAATTGCATCCTATGTACACCGACAAACAACTTTCAATAAGACTGCAGATGTGATGTCATCTCTAAGAATCAACATGGAACGCCTCACAGCCTGTAATTACACTGCTCTCCTTACCCTTCCAGACCGAAGCACAGCAAAGCACGCAATGCTGTTTAGTGGCAGAAATAGGTTGGTAAAAAGAGCTACCATCAAGTAATTTGTAATAATATTTAATGAAAAACTAATTTCATGACACTATTTATCAAAACAAAATTAATTTTATAAATTAATTTCTGTCTGGAAAAGCAGTGTCAACGGAATAACACAATAAGAAAAACAATTTTAATAAAAGCTAAAACCAGACTTTAAAGGACTAGGACAAACATAATCCCACCAAAAACATTCTGTAAAAAACTTGCCAAGTCTCGATGGAGCTGCTTGTTTATCTCTAAAAAGTAATGAAATCTAGACAAATTCGTGCCAAGTCTAAGCTTCCTTACTGCGATTTCTTTATTATTATAGTTAATGTTGTGTGACTTGGCCATTGAAGGGTACACAAGGGTACAAAATCAGATGCTACATGACACCCTTGCACCAATCTGTCGCCAGAACCGCTATCAATTGACGATGGAAAATTGCCACTTGGAAAATGTTGATTGAATAAGCAGTCAATTGTAGGCGTCAAATCGACCACCGATCTAACATAAAATAGACGTACAGACGGACTTCTATCAATGATTCGAAGTCCGCCTGTACTGGAAATAATTTTTTATACTGTTTGTTTCAGGCTCGCCCATACAAAAGTATTATTGAAATACGCAGCTTTATCAAACCTACAATTGACTGGTTATTCAATCAACGTTTTCCAAGTGGCAATTTTCTATCGTCAATGGGTAGCGGTTCTGGCGATAGATTGATGCAAGGGTGTCATGTAGTACCTGGTTTTGTACCCTTGTGTACCCTTCAACGGCCAAGTCACACAACATTAACTATAATAATAAAGAAATCGCAGTAAGAAAGCTTAAACTTGGCACGACTTTTCTAGATTTCATTACTTTTTAGAGATAAACAAGCAGCTCCATCGAGACTTGGCTAGTTTTTTACAGAATGTTTTTGGTGGGATTTCACTTCTTTTTGTAGAAACGTGGGCAAATTGATTTATTTTATTAGATTTTCTTATTCGATACATTCTTTTTCTTTTTAGGAGTAATTTTTTTATTATTACAAATCTTTCTTTTCTTTTTTTCCGGTTCTGATTCTTGTACAGTAGCAACAGTTTTTCGTATTGCCCATTCGCGTTCATTATTTATTCTTTTAGACGGTTTAGACGGTTTAAAATCTGAAAGATCGGCGCGGTATTTACGCCTAAGCCGGTTGTATTCGGTGATCGCTGAAGCTTGAGCTTTTATACTCTTGAAGTCAACATTTATGAGGTGCATCCCATGAAGATTGGTTACTCGTGATAGCGCCACGTAGGCTTGGCCACAAGTGAATATGGAGGCGCCAATGTCCATGAGGGCATTTTTTAGACTTAGACCTTGGCTCTTGTGAATTGTTAGGGCATACGCCACACAGATTAGGAATTGTTCCCTGTACACGTATGCCCGAGGTATGATCTCAAATTTTGACTTAATAGGCAATAATTCGTGAATCAAATTATTAGCGAATTTTACTACTAATTGTTTAGGCTTTGTTTGGTCTTCCGGGTCCCACCTCACTTTTTGTACAACGCCTAATGACCCATTCACTACACCTAAACTAACATCAATATTTATCCTAAGCATTACTTTAGCTCCCTCTTTAATGATTATAGTTTCTTCCAGTCCAGCAGTCATCGACGCATCATCTTCATATTTTTGTAAACACGCCCGGGCTTTCGTTATCATACATTTTGAACAATCCAAGGAATCTTTAGCAACTAACTTTATCTCGGGGTGCGGAATCGCTTTTAACATAGCATTATTTAACTGCATACACATATTTCTAGTCGGTAGTAAACAAACAGTATCTTCTGGTAAGTCTAGTGTAATTTGTTTATGTATGGCGGGCGCAGTAAGAGAAAGGTTAACTTTCTCTTACTGCGCCCGCCGTAACAAAAACAGCTTTGTCACCTCAGCTGGCGGCACTTTTTATAAACATTTATGTTTCTCACTTATGTTTAAAGAGGTTTTTGTTACAGTTATTTAAAGCCGATAAGATTTTCGATAAGTAGAAACAATAACCATAACATCTAAATGTTTATTTTATTTTGTACAGCTCTTTGTTTCAAACGGATCTTGATAAAGTGTACTTACTGACAACAAATTTTATTTTATGAATGAAAGTGTCGTAAGTTTTTATTTTATTTTTATGTCCTTACAATCAATACAACATATTGTTCCTAAATGAACCGAAATTATGCATGAAATAATTATAATAATTCTACTTTTTAACTTGCAAACATTTGCTAAAAATTCGACAATAGACAGTTTGCGCGCGCTTTGTAACCTCATTTTCAAAACCTTTTTGTGTATATATTATAGCGTCTTCCTTTATTTTTCTTATACAATCATATAGATATAACATTTAGCAATTCCTAGTAAAAGTATTTGCTATGGTATTCGAATAAGAAATATACTATTATTATCTTATTAGAAATCTTGACCGTTATGAATTGTTCGCGTAGAGGTTTTTTGATCCTACTTTTTTATCAATTGAAACATAAAAAGTTACTGTTTTTGTAACTTAAATCATTCAAAAACATTACGTAGTAAAGATAAATAACATTACTTACAGTTTTTTGAAAAAAAAATCCAACTAAAATCACAATCACAAAACTTCAACGATTACGCAACTAACAGCACCAACAGCACAAAAGCCAATGGCTGTTATATTTGATTTTAACTATGTAACCGAGTAAATATAATTCTTCAGAATACACTTTAGTTCGTTTAGAATCGAATGAAATAGTGTTCAATTGAAAATATACTGTATTTTTATATCAATTAATGAAGAAAATAGCAGCACGTAATGCGGACATGAATTCATGTCCGCGGCACTCAACGTGGAGATGAATTCATGTCCACGGTACCTTAAAGGAATTTGAGTAATGTTCGAGTAGAAGAAAGTTAATCGTTCGACTAATTTTTCTTGTAAACTTTTAAGTATAAGTATAAAAGCCAATCTAGTGTTATCCAGAGTGGTAACGCCAGTTAACAATCTACTTTATCAACATTACATTACATATCGCATTGAGTTCGTCCAAAGTTATATCTACTTTATCAACATGACTAGTGTATATTTTTTGTTTCCATCCTTCCTTCCCTTTCCTACCGCACGCGCTGCCGCCGAGGTGAAGAAAAGTATCTCGGCGCGCGTCATTATACTAAGTGACATTACTTTCTCCGCAACGCACGGCCAGCCGTCGCGTCTTATATATTAACCGCAAACCGCGCAGGACGAACATTGGGTTCTCCTGTTTATCTTTAATACTCACCGCATCAGACGATGTGTCTTTGTAACTCATAAAAGTGTGAGACGCCCCAGTAAGGGCAAAGGTCGAGAGTGTGGGACTTCAGGAAACTGTGCCTAGAGTTCGTGTGCGCCGAACCACGTGGCGGGCCCGCTGTATAGCAGACACTCCAGGAGGAAGGCGAGGCAGCCCTCATCAGGTCAGTGCGTGCTATACCACCTACTTATTTACCCACTTTGTCGTATGCACCAAAATTACAGTCCACTAAATCTTTATCGAAGATGCCTTAAGTTACTGGCGTCTCCATTTTAATGGTCACTTCTCGCTGGATGACCTTGACTTTCCGCCCTTATTAGATCTTTATCGTAGTAAGCGTTTATATAATTAATTATTTATATTTTTAATCCGACTTCGGATTAACTCCGCCCTTATTAGAACACTAAAATAGGTCCTAATAGGTGGCATCCGTAGTAGTTTTAAAACTATATTCATAGAATGAATAAGCATATAATTATCTATATAAATTATTTTGTTGTATGTTCACATCACGTCATCAACTTTTAACTACATCTATAGACTATACTTTATATTTATTATTTGCACATATATTTAAGCATTATATTCGTTATAAATAACTTCATAATTTTTATAAAAGTTAACAATTAAAATTCATCGTTAACAAAACTAATATTTAATAATTCAACCGCGTAGTGATGTCGCTTAGAGACTACCCACTTATAATTTTATTTTTGCCATATAACTTAAGCTGTAATGCCGCCTAAAAAACAAATAGCATCGAATAATAGCGATTCCTCGGATAATGAGGCCACACCTGATGCTGAGTTGGTTTTATTGTTAGCTAAACGAGATGCTTTATTTGATATAGTGCAAAAAATATATGATATGTCCTCGGACATCCACACGAACACTTCCACGATGGAGCGTTTTCTTGATGGAAGTTCTAATATTAATGCTTTACGTATTGAGTTTAAACAGGTCTTAGATAATTATAATTCACATTTATTAAAAATAAACCCTATTGCTAAACCTGATTATAACAGCCTCATTGCGTTTGAGTCTCTTTGCGGTAGAATAAATAGGCTTTATTTACAATATTCGCAATCTAATTCACAAAGTACTAGTACACCATCTAAAGCCAGATTCAAACTTCTGCCTATCGAATTTATGACATTTTCGGGTGACATTCGCTCATGGCCTTTATTTTATGCTAGCTTTAAATCAGCCGTCCATGACAACCCATCGCTCACCGACGCTGAAAAGTTATACTATTTGCTAGGTAAACTAACGGGCAAAGCCCTATCTGTATGCTCAAGTATAACTCATATCAAATATGAAGACCGGCGTATGCTAGCATCTACATATATTAATCAGATGTTCGAATTTAAGCCATTGCAATCGGCCACCGCAAATAATTTTGATTTATTTACTGATAACTTTATAAGTGCAGTGCGCGCTTTACAAAACTTAAAGTTAGATAATCTCGCGGACTTATTTGTTCTTCATATCGCGCTTAAGAAGCTGGACCCGGATACCATTCGCTCTTTCGAATACAGTCATAACTCGATAGTACCTACCTTTGATGATTTAGTAAATTTTATTAAGACCCGCTCCAAAGTTTTGCAACGCACCGATTCTAGTATAAATTGTAATAGCGCACCAAACAATCGACGAGGTAACGGTAATAAGTATCAGGCGACGAAGTATCAGACGTACGTAAGCACGACGACTAGTTGCTCAAAGTGTCTGTGCGATAATATTGTGCATCAACACCTGTTTAAGTGTGCAGACTTTAATAAAATGACGCCGCAGGAACTATTTAAATGCGTAAAGAGTAACAATGCATGTGTGAATTGTCTCAGTTTAAGTCATCGAGTGTCTAGTTGCTCTTCAAATTATAGTTGTCGAGTTTGAAAATTTAAACATCACACATTGTTGCACTTCCACCGCAGAAGCGATAATGCTTCCCCTGCGCTGGCGCATTCTCCACCGCCTCAGCCAGTTACACTGAAGTCTACAGCCCCCGCGCCCACACACTCGCCACCCCTCACCACAGGTGCGCGTTCAGACGTCGCGCTGTGTACTTCGTTCAAGAATGTTTCTTAACGTTCACCGCCTCCCGCGCGCGCAAGTCGTTCGCAGAGAACTGTTTTATTATCAACCGCTCAAGCCTTTGCATACGATGCTAGGGGAGAGAAACAAATTATTCGTATATTATTAGACTCCGCGGCTCAAAGCCATTTTATTACTAAAGAGTGCCGTCATCGTTTAGGCGTTCAACAACACGATACCGAAAAGGGATTCGGTGGAGTTGAAAAAATTGTAAAATCGAAATCGATTGATATTAAAATTTTCTCACGATTCGACTCGAATATTAATTCAATATTTCAACGCTAGTTGTTGATCAAATCACCAACCTTTTGCTCACCGCTGTGGTAGACACATCTGTCTTATCACACTTCCATGGCATAAGGCTCGCTGATGAATGTTATAGCATGCCTAATAAAATTGATGTTTTGATAGGCGCATCCCTTTTCCCGCACTTACTGTATTCAGACGTAATTTATTCGTCTAACGACTTGTCCTGGCCCTCAGCGTTGAATAGGGTATTTGGTTACGTTATGATGGGCTCAGTGCCGACACTTCAGGTAAATCATTCCTTAACGTGCTGCTCAGTTCTAGAGTCTCCTGCCGTTGACAAATTAGTGCAACGATTTTGAGAGCTTGAACAGCCACCCTCCGCACCGCCCATTCAGTGTGCTTCAGACATTGAATGTGAAGAGTTTTATAAATCTACGACATCCCGCGATCCTTTCACTGGTAGATATATTGTCGGCCTGCCATTTAAAGATGACGTTTACTCTCTCGGAGATTCTTATGAAACCTCTCGACGACGATTCATGTGCTTGGAGAGGAAACTTCAAGCCTCGCCTACATTAAGGTTAGCATATGATGACATCATAAAGGAATACTTAGCTAAAAATTATATATCCCCCGCACCGCCGTATGACTCTCATGAACCCGCTCCATTATATGTCATACCGCATCATGGAGTCTTACGCGAAGATAAGAAGTCAACGCGTCTGCGCATCGTCCTGGATGCTAGCAGTAAGACTAGCACTGGGCGATCATTAAATGATATTCTGCATTCAGGAAAAAATTTGCTAGGCGACTTGTTCAATATAATTTTAACTTTCCGCTTACATCCAATTGCTAAGACAGCCGACTGTCGTCAACAATTTCTGCAAATAGTTGTTCGCGATTCTGATCGTCGTTACCAATGCTTCCTATACCACTTCCGTCCACAAGACCCACTTGTGTTGTACCACTTCAATCGCTTGTAAGACAGCTCATTGATGACGACGGCGCAAAGTATCCACTTGCGAGTCGTATCGCGTCTACTTCGCTATATATGGACGACATCGCGTTCTCTATGCCCAGTGAATCCGAGGCCAGTGAGACCTCTCGGCAGCTGATAGTCTTATTCAAGGGTGCCCAATGGGACTGATATAATGATAGAGATGATAAAATGGCATAGCATCCGTCGATCTGTTTTAGGTGACCTCCCTACTTCCCATAAAATTACAGGAGAAGAAGAGTTCGATAAATCAATGCCACATAAAATACTAGGCTTGCATTGGTCTACCAATAGTGACGCCTTTTATTTTAAGATATCTGTTCCCGCTGATGTGACGTGCACTAAGCGCGCCATCTTATCTAATGTCGCCCGCCTGTGGGACATAATGGGTTTCGTTGCTCCCACAGTCGCTTACGCCAAATTGTTAATAAAGCAGCTTTATTTAGATTGGGACGAGATACCACCACCGCCAATTATTAAGATGTGGAGGCAATTCTGTGCTGAATTACTAGCTCTTAATGATTTACGTATCCCGCGATATGTTGGTGTATCCAAAAACTTTACTGCGTCACTCCTGGGGTTTTCCGACGCCAGCGAGCACGCATAGGGTGCCGTAGTTTACATACATGTAAAGAGCGTCAATGGTAACACCATCCAGTTGATTTGTACAAATACTAAAGTCGCACCGACAAAACCACTATCTATTGCACGCCTTGAGCTTTGTGGAGCGGTTTTACTCTCAAAATTGCTTCGCAGAGTACTCGACAATTATTCTCTTGACCTTGCAATATCAGTCTATGCCTTTGTAGATTCAAAAGTAGCTCTGTACTGGATAAAGAGTTCGCCACACAAGTGGCAGACCTTTGTTGCAAACCGCGTTGTTCAGATTACCGACAATATTTGCGCTGATAACTTTTATCATGTCGCAGGTACTGAGAATCCCGCTGACATACTTTCACGTGGCGTTACGCCAAATAAATTAGTTTCAAACCCCCTGTGGCTCCATGGGCCTCAGTGGACCTCGTTAGATCCATCTCAATGGCCTCTTCGTACTTTAGACAATGAGGTTATTACAAATATGCCTGAGAAGAAGATTTTGTCGCACACTGTGTGCACATCCATCTGTAATTCTGCGATTTATGAGCTCGCACTCCACATCTCTTCTTGGAGTAAACTTCTACGTATAATTGCACACGTGTGTAAGTTTGCTAAATTATTGCCCCGCCGCAGCACTACCATAGTGACTGCAGATGATCTCAGTTTCTCTGAGGTTATAATGCTCCGCGCCCTGCAAAAACAGCATTTGCAACCTTGCTCGCCCGCTTTCAATCGTTTATGGTCTATTATTGAGAATGGTTTAATCCGCATTGGTGGTCGTCTTTCGAACTCCGCATTAGATTACACGCAAAAACATCCAATTATACTCCCGCGCAGTGATCATGTAGTGAACATGATCATTGACTATTATCATATTAAAAATTTAAACGCTGGGCCTGAATTGTTATTGTTATTGCTCCGTCAAAGATTTTGGATCCTTTCCGCACGCCGCACTGTGTGAAGCAGAGTCCACAAGTGTAATATATGTTTCCGGCTTAGACCCCGTCCAACTTACCCTTTGATGGCTGATCTTCCCCATAGTCGTGTAAGACAAGCTATTAAGGCATTTACACACACGGGCTGCAATTATGCCGGTCCTATCGCATACTCTTCTGTACGTCGTCGTGGTGTACGCAGCAAGAAGGCGTACTTATGTGTTTTCACATGCCTCACGACTCGAGCTGTGCATATAGAAATCGCTACAGATCTTAGTAGTTCTAGTTTCCTCGCCGCGCTTAAACGTTTCCTCTCTAGACGAGGGCCGATACAGTTCTTATATTCGGATAATGGAACGAATTTTAAAGGTGCCGCTTCGTACCTTCGCGATCTCTATAAATTTCTAAACGTTGAATACCGCCCAAAGCTTGAGCAGGAGTGTGCTGAGAATCATATAACATGGAAGTCCATCTGTCCCAACTCTCCTCATTTTGGAGGCGCCTGGGAGAGTATGGTCAAAGTCGTAAAAACGCATCTGTTCCGAGTTATCGGACATCAGTTACTTTCATACGAAGAGCTTAATACTGTTCTTGCGCAAATTGAATGCTTGCTAAACTCGCGGCCCTTGACAGTATTAAGTTCTGATCCCGCAGAGCCTTCAGCTCTTACCCTGAGTCATTTTTTGAATACCGCACCTTTATTGCCATTACCCGCACCCGAAGTCAAATTTGACTCTACCAGTCTGTTACACAGGCATTCTTTACTGGATAAATTAGTTCAGTCGTTTTGGGATCGGTGGAGGACGGAATCATCATTACATCATTACAGCCTTTCACAAGTCCACTGCTGAACATAGGCCTCCCCCAAGTAATGCCACAAAGCACGGTCCTGAGCCACCTGCATCCATCGACTTCCTGCATGTCTTACCAGGTCGTCACTCCATCTAGTGGGGGGTCGCCCTACACTACGCCTACCGGTACGAGGCTGCCACTCGAGAACCTTTCTTCCCCATCGGTTATCGGTTCTTCGAGCTATATGGCCGGCCCATTGCCACTTCAGCTTACTAATCCGTTGGGCTATGTCGGTCACTCTGGTTCTACTGCGGATATCCTCATTTCTAAGTTTATCACGCAGAGAAACTCCGAGCATAGCCCTCTCCATAGCTCGCTGAGCGACTTTGAGCGTCCTCATACGGCCAGCAGTGAAGGACCACGTCTCAGATCCATAAGTCATCACTGGCAACACGCACTGGTTGTACAATCTAGTTTTTAGAGATTGAGGTATACCTGACGAAAAGATATGTCGTAATTTCCCGAACGCTGCCCAGCCGAGTTGAATCCGTCGATTGACCTCTCGGTCGAAGTTGGACTTACCTAGTCGGACTATTTGTCCCAGGTAAACGTACTCGTCAACAACTTCGAGCATAGTGCTCCCAACAACTACCGGCATAGGTGTGACATGGACATTGAACATGATCTTTGTTTTGTCCATGTTCATCTTAAGACCTATCCGTTGGGAGGCACTATTGAGGTCATTGAGCATAGTGCTTAAGCCCTCCAGCGATTCTGCCATAAGGACTATATCGTCGGCAAATCGAAGGTGAGTGATGTACTCGCCATTGATGTCAATACCGTATCCTTTCCAGTCCAGTAGCTTGAAAACGTCTTCCAATGCAGCGGTGAAGAGTTTCGGGGATATAACGTCACCCTGTCTTACACCTCTCTGCAGTTGGATAGGTCTCGAGCTCTGGTTCTGTACTCGGATAGCCATCGTAGCCCTACTGTACAAACACTTCAGCACTTCGATATACCGACAGTCAAGTTGGCACCGCTGAAGGGACTGTAGCACCGCCCAAATTTCGACGGAATCAAAGGCTTTCTCATAGTCCACATACGCCAGGCAAAGTGGCAGATTGTACTCTTCAGTCTTCTGTACAATCTGCCGCAGGGTATGTATGTGGTCTATGGTACTGAAGCCTTTTCGGAAACCGGCTTGTTCGGGAGGCTGGAAGTCGTCAAGTCTGCGTGCGAGACGATTCGTAATGACTCTCGAAAACAGCACGTAGACGCGGCTCAGAAGGGAAATCGGTCTGTAGTTCTTTAAGAGAGCGTTGTCGCCTTAGCCTAGTAGCCTTAGCGAGGACGGAATACCTTCACGGATTACAAGTTCGTCAGAAGTGGAACACCCCGTCTACGGCTATCGTTCCAGGCATGGTTGTAATTGTGATAAATGATAATGAACCGCCCCTTGCCTGGCCATTAGCGATGGTCGAGTCTGTTCATCCTTCGAAGGATGGCGTAGTTCGAGTAGTGACCGTGAGAACTACTAAGGGAACATACCTCCGTCCTGTTGCTCGTATTTGCCCTCTCCCAAGACAATAAATCACGATTATTTTGATAATAATTATTTATCTAAATTAGGAATTAAGTTTATATTTATTTATATTTAAAAAGTATTAAACCGCAAAATTATATTTATGTATACATTTTCTCGCTTACCAAGTAAGGTTAGTAGATGAGACACACGCATTGAGCGCATCCTCTCACTTTATATACCGCTTATTTATTTGTTTTCCTTTTCCTTTTTATATTACGGTTGTCTTTTAAAGGTGACCCTTTAAGGGCGGGAGGAAATGGTAACGCCAAGTAACAATCTAATTTATAAACATTACATTACATATCGCATTGAGTTCGTCCTAAGTTATATCTATTTTATCAACATGAATAGTGTATATTTTTTGTTTCCTTCCTTCCTTCCCTTCCCTAACGCACGCGCTGCCCCCGAGGTGAAGAAAAGCATCTCGGCGCGCGTCATTATACTAAGTGACATAACGTTCTCCGCAACGCACGGCCAGCCGTCGCGTCTTATATATATTAACCGCAAACCGCGCAGGACGAACATTGAGTTCTCCTGTTTATCTTTAATACTCACCGCATCAGACATTGTGTCGTTGTAAGTCATAAAAGTGTGAGACGCCCCCGTAATGGCAAAGGTCGAGAGTGTGGGACTTCAGGAAACTATGCCTAGAGTGCGTGTGCGCCGAACCACGTGGCGGGCCCGCTGTGTAGCTGTATATATAGGCAGCCCTCATCAGGTCAGTGCGTGCTATCCCACCTACTTATTTACCCCCTTTGTCGTATGCACCAAAATTACAGTCTACTAAATCTTTATCGAAGATACCTTAAGTTACTGGCGTCTCCACAGAGTTTTCCTTTAATTTTATTAAGCTATTGCATAGCTTCTATCGCGGGCCTTGAGCGCGGGGACCGAATCCAGAAATTTATTCCGCCGTAACGAAAAAACCTCACGCTCCCCACTCCGACGGGCACGGAGTGGCTTGAAGGCCGTGCATTGTCTAACGTCGTTTCTTTTCGGCTATACATGTGTAGATCACTCATTTCTAGCGACCGAATCATTCTAGTTTATTTCGTCACGCGTACCGGTACATTCGGATCGATTATTCAAATGGATCCTTTCTGGCTCCAGAACTCTGTGTCCGTAAGATCCATTGGGAACAAATGGGATAAAAATATTTATGACTTTGTAATGCTATCATCGCCATCTACTGCATGTTATAGGTAATAAAGCATTTTATCGAACAAAAATTTATGGATTTTCAAGGTTAAACACAAAAACTTCAATTGATTTGATTTAATTGATAACTTTATTCAAGATTATTATTATATATTTTATTAATTTAATAAATTTCTTTATTTTTAAATTTCATTCATAACTATACTTAATTTTATCGATTCTTATAAATTTACTTTGCATTTAGGCCATCTAGCATCTATTGAGCGTACCACCTTGAGTCTCATCCATTTTGGTTTGATTTCGATAAAATGAGAAATGACTTTAACTATAGATCCATAAGATGGCGCTATTTATTACAAAGCAAAGCATTGAAAGCAATTTTAGTAAAATGAAGATATTGTTTTCATCGAATATTATAAAATTTAGACTTCACATGTCTAAAAATAAGGATTGTAATATTTATTTGCTACAAAGTACTTAATACGATGATTTTCTTATAGGATAAACTTTCATCTTATAAGATAATCATCATATTAAATAAATAATTTGCCTTGAAATCTTTTGAAGTGTTATTTTTAGTAAACCCCACGAAGTTAGGTGTTTTTAAAGTCCTTTTTTATACGCCTTTGCCACGAAATGATATTTTTAACTCGTAGATGCAACAATCAAATGTAATAAATAATTAAATGTAAAATATTTTTTTATTTTACTTATATAATAATAAAAAAACCCTTATATAATAAATACTCTACAATATTTTTTATTACCAGTGTGAGTGTAGCTACTTGATAAAAATAAAGTGCTTCCTTATGACACATAAAGAACTTTCCACGTTTGCACTTTGCAGCTTCTCTGAACTGAGCTACTTCAATCTTGCACAATTATAAAAGAACGTTAAATTAATCCTATCCTCCATCTACGAGTACACTTCATCGTCAGATCGCCACAGAGACTAGACCGGGGAATCCAGAATCCAGATTCCAGAGATTTAACTTTGATTCCGATTTAATTTGTTTGACGTATCGCATTTCATTGTTCATTTCATCTTTATACCTCTCACGTCTCGCCAGAGATTAGTTAGTATTTAATAATAGTACCTATGTTCCGTTTCCTTGCTCTCTACGAATAGTGTAGTGTTACCTATTCTAGCCGAATCCAAGTCGCCAAAAAGTTGACGCAGAGTAAAAGTTGAAAGTCTTAAAAAGTCACCCAATTTTATAAGAAATATTTTAAGAAAATGCTTTAATTTAAACTTATGTTAGATACCTTTAGTGTTATATTATTCATATGAAGTAATAGGGATTGTAAGCGTAGAAGTAGACTACAAAGGTATTAAAAAATACTTAAGAAGTCAGTTGCAATATCTACATTTTATTATTTTCTAATAAAAGGGTTATAGAATAAATAATATTCTTTACAATCGCCTTCTTTCTGAGATAGCCTGATTATACCGCACTGGTATACCTTACATTAAAAACAATTCATTCAGATCTTTCGGGATTCGGTCGGTTTGCGGCTCATTCTCAATTCAAACAAATCACGGGTTAAAAAGGTACCGTCAATTGTTTGTGATTGGTTGTACTGGTACATTCAAAAACAAATGAATGAACCATCAATACTTTTAAGTGTACCAGCTCAAACGAACGAATCATGCATGATTGACACAAGTCTATTTTCGGCAGTCTTCGACACGGTGTTTGTGTATAAAGTGTTTTGAATATGAATGAACAAAGTGCATTTATTATTAATGAAGAAAGTCACGAAATAATAATGAAAGAAAATGAGTGAGTACTCTATATACATACATTTTATTATTATCACAAATGCAGTACTAATTTTGAATTGAAAATATAATACTGCTATAAAGATAACTAACCAATTTTTGATATAAAAATGAACGATATTAAAAGTAGCCCTCTTTATATACACACAAACACACACACGCGTATAGTTTACCTACTCGCACTTATTTTAACTGAAATATAAGGTGCTTCTAAACTACAATATGCCATGGCTGCAACTGGTGGTTCTACTCATGATACTGTACCACTTTCCCCAAGGGAGTCAATTCTCAAAAAAAATTGCACTTTGTATGGAAATCGGTCAGCTGATTGGCCAAGTCTCCATACAAACAACCGTGGCATATATTTTAGAAGCACCTTATATAACAACATTAGATACGGTAAAATAAAAGATATTATTTTTACTCACTCATGGTCAATTATTTATTTATTTATTTCGGAACATTGTAAACCTTATATTAAATCAGTTCCTATCTTATCATTAATCTTAATCTTAGTTCTTAACCTTAATCTTAGTTAATTAGTTATTAATCTTAGAAATCCCTGCCTAATTAATAATTAGCCATATTACAAAAATGAAATAAACTTTGTATTCTCCTAGTAAACATCTGGATAGGAGTCCGTAAATTAAATAAAAAAATAATGTTTTTGATTCAACATTCATTAACCTCAAGTATTTTTCATTACAATTAAAGGGTATTTGTTTTCAACAATCATATTAAACCAACTGTTCTTATCTATCTAGTCATATTTAAAATTTACCAGAGTCAGGTTATGGTGCAAAAACACCAAAGATCTTATCAAGCCTTATTTGGCAGAAGTTTGTTACGTTTTTTTTTCGTAGGTATATGTTTCCTGCGGTGTGCGGGCGGGGTATTTGAAGTAAATGCGTAAACAAGTCACGACGCGTCGCTCTCGAGAAAGCGTGCGAAAATGAACCGAAGTGAAATTTGTCATCTATGAGAGTGAATTTTATCTGTGTACTCTGTAACAAATAACTATATAGAAAAAAATGTGAAAATGACATTTCGCCATTTTTGTTTGTGTACTGGTTAGGAACTCGATCAAAAATTTGATAATTTTTCTGTTTTTATACGTTATATCTAAAAAAATGTGAAAATGACTATTCGCCATTTTTGTGTGTGTACTGGTTAGGAACTCGATCAAAAATTTGATAATTTCTTTGATAATTAATCCGTTTTTATACGTTATTTCTAATGTTATTTTACACCAAATTAATTGTGAAGATATTTTCTTTAGGAAATATGTATCATTACGACGATTCAAAAACGTTTACATATAATAATTTAGCTCGAAATTCACAATACGCAATTATCGTTTATTGATTATATGTTGTTTAAAATGTATTCTTATCAGTTTTTGTGTTAAATGGATGCTAAATATAAAAGAATGCTTCAGTATTGATAGCAATTTATTAACGAAATATCTGTTGAGATGTGTCTAGAAATTATTAATACTTATTTTTATTTATTTATTAAAATAATAAATAAATAAAATTAAGTGTACATTTATCCATATTAAGTACTAGTTGTTCCCGGCGATCTCGCCCGCGTGGAATATGGATTTCATGGGTTTTAATTTTTTTGCTCGGAACCCTAAATCTTTTTCTAAAACAAAAGTAGTTCAAGTTATTCCTTATATCATCAGCTATCTGCCAGTGAAAGTCCCGTCATAATAGATCCAGCTGTTTCGGAGATTAGCTGGAACAAACAGACAGACAGACAGACCGACAGACAGATAAAAATTTTAAAAATTGTGTTTTTTTTACTAGTACTTTCATATGCATTTAATAAAAAGCTGTTGTTTTAACATTAAAAACAGACACTTCAATTTTATTTATTTGTAGATATAGATATAAGATATTATTCATATTGGTGTCACTTCAAAGGGAATATCATGTACTATTATAATAATAAAATAATTGTCTCCAGTAAATATTATACTTTTCTTGTAAAACTCGAAATAAAAAATAAATACGATTTATTTTTATATTCCCATGTGCTTTATTTTCAACCTTTATTTTTTATTCGACCAATTTTCTTTTAATAAAATTAAATTCTGAATTCGTTGAGCTTTTTAAGAATATTTTTATTTGAATGTTGGGTAGGTACCTATATTAGTTTTTCAGTAGTAATCGTTTTTGTTGCAACAGTCTCGCGCGGTCGTAAAAAAAGTTACTGCGCGGACAGGTGGGATGAGAATCACTTGCGCGGCACTTGAAGGCCGTGCATTGTCTAACGTCGTTTCTTTTCGGCAGTCTTCGACACGGTGTTTGTGTGCGTGCAACTAGACGTACTGTACGACTCTACGAAGCTCGCACGAATCGAGACGAGCTGCTCCGAAATCGGACGAATACATAAGCAGCTGTTTATGAGAAAGTATATAGGTGTATAGGTATTTATGTACAACAGTGAATAACTGTACTTGTAAAATTTGTGTATAAAGTGTTTTGAATATGAATGAACAAAGTGCATTTATTATTTATTTATTTAATAAAAGAAAAAAATTTGTTTTCATATCGGTCGCCACACTCAAAAAGTGTAACTTGAATTAATATCAAAGAAAAAGAAATACTGCATAAATAAAATAAATAAATAATTATAATTGCATAAGTTGATACAAAATGCTATGCAATAGCTTTACCGCGGCAGTCCCCGAGTGCCGCACGTCTTTTTTATTTGCGTATTAAAAGCAGAAGGGGAGGCATTCGCCCAGCAGTGGGACGCTATAGGCTAGATTAAATAAATGTATCCCACAAAGCTGGATTTTTGAAATGACAGTAGATTTTTATGTACCAATGGTAGAAGGGGGCATTACTATATCTCTTATACAGCTGAGACCAGCTGAGGGTTCTTCATCAGATACTTTAGACCTTCGATTTTTGACATCAAATGAAGCGGCCCACCAAGTTGATTATTTTTTTTTGTAAAGGCGGTATGTCGATCTCTTCTAATAGTTTGGTTGGGCTCTTGTGTTTTCTAAACAGGGTCACCAGGTACTCCAGATGTTCGATTATCCTAGTTTTTATAGTTTTTCCTTAATGTGGCCATTAAACCCTAACTCTGTACCAAATTTTAGCTCTCTGAGTTTATGGGAAGTACTTGTTCTATTCTGATGATCATGAGTGAGTGAGTGAGTGTCTAAAATGCGAAACTTTGCTTTCGCTTAACTTCGGAACTAAATGACCTACAGACTTGAAATTTTGGATTTTAAGTATGTGATTATAGTTTACTGAATGACGAAAATTTATGCGTTCTGGTATTATACAGAGGTTCTCAAATAGGGGCCTGAAAATGCGGCGAAATAGTTCCAGTAAAGGATGGTACGGCATTGTTTGCTTCGCGCTCGACTTAGCGGGGGCACTGCCGTGCCCCCCGATTATTGAAACCGGATTTCTTTTTCTTCTTTTAGGTCTATGGAATCGGCTTTTAATTTTAACTAAAAGTGAAAAAACCTACGCGTTTGAGTAGAATATGCAATGTCACAAGCTCAACGAGAATGATTTCTAAATAGTTACATCACCATTATCTCCTTTTAATTAATCATTGAGGAATCAATTTTTTCTCTAAATTATAATATGAGACAATCCCCGAATTTGAACTAACTTTTATTACTTTATAAATATTTTTAATAAAAATCATTCAAACCGAATCATAATTGTCGACGATATCTCACATACTCACGAAAAAAATTACGTACTACTTGTTCACTACGTGAATGCCGTTACCTCCCGCCACACCCCCTCACTCTGCGCCTCAAGCGTCACCCTATTAGTACCATTAAAAGCGCCTTCGTAATGTTTTACGTATTGTTGCGCGGCTAAGTTGACATCTGGCACTGGCGCCATCTAGTGTCGGGTACAGAGCGAGGAGAGAGCTTTCCAGAACATGACATCACTAATCTTTCAACCAACGGCGCCATCTGTTGTCGAAGCGAATAACTAAGCTTCTAGAAGCCCGACACTCGAACTTTCGATGCTTAGTCGAACGGCGCGCGTATTTACTTGAATGTTCTGGATTTTTCGGTGCTAAGGTGTATTTGTAGGCGCTGCGAGGTGCGATCGGGGAAGTATTGGATTTGGCGAGACAAGCGAGGCTTCGGAGCAGAATAGAGTAGTGAATCAGTGTGATAAATTTTTAGTCTTTTAAGTTTTAATTGGTGTAAAGAAAATTAAAGTGTTAATTTAGGTAATTTTATCGGCTTTTTATTGTCACGAACCTCAAGCTCGTAACAATTGGTGTCAGAAGTGGCATAAAATCATGCCGATTTTACCTAAGGATGAAACGGAGGGTGTTCGTACCCGCAGTCAACGCCAGCGTGAGACGGACCAGAGAAGATTTGGTGGTGCAACGCCGCAGACGTCGGAGGGCCAGCCACCGGCAACGGAAACTGGTCCGTCAGTAGCTCCTGCATCTGCAGTACCTGATTTTAGGCGCCCTGATGGTGATGCTGCAGGAGCAGGCCCGCCGACAGGAGCAACAGGCCCGCCGACAGGAGGAACAGGCTCGTCGGTTCGAAGAGAAGCTGAAGCGCGGACAGGAGGAACAAGCCAGTCAGTTGAAAGAGCAGCAGGAGGAACAGGCCCGCCGACAGGAGGAACATGCCCGCCGACAGGAGGAACAGGCCCGTCGCTTAGAAGAGCAGATAGGCAAGAGCAGATGCTTCTCATGAAGGATGTTCACGCTACCTTCGGGAAAGAGATAAGGGAGGTGAAGGATAAGGTTGCTCAACATGATAACCGCCTGTCGGAAGCTGAGACCCAAATCAACCGAGTTAAGAAAACGCTGGATGAACTCAAACTAGGAGATGGAATTGCAGCCCCCGCAGTTGCTACTACACCTTCGCTACGTGGGTTCAAGGTACCACCGTTCGACGGGACTTCTTCCTGGTCGGCCTACAAAATCCAGTTCGAGGCCGTCATGGAGGCAAACAGCTGGAATAAAAGCCAGGCCATGACTGCACTCACTTTAGGCCTGCGCGACCAAGCCTTGACCGTGTTGGAAGCTCTCGGTAAGAAAGTGACCTACGAGCAGCTCCTGGAGGCATTGAAGGCGAGATATGGTGACGCTCACCTGGAACACGTCTTTCGCGCGCAGCTTAAAGATCGCGTGCAACGCAGCAACGAAAACCTGCAGCAGTGGGCTCTAGAGGTGGAGAAGCTGGTGCGAAAAGCATACAGGTCTGTACCTGCGCTCATTGAAGGGAACCTGGTGCAAACATTCATCGACGGCATCCGCGACCTTGAGGTCAGAGCTGCTGTGAGGCTGGGGCACCACGAGACGCTTAAGAACGCCTTGGCTCATGCACTGGAGGTGGAGGCCGTGCGGCAAGATCATCGTTCCCATCGCGTCAGGGAGGCGCCCTAGGTGCTATGGCTGTGGGGAAAGGGGCCATCTTCGCTCCAGCCGCCCTAAGCGAAATGTAGAAAGGAGAGTTGATCGATCTCGAGAGGGTAGTGCAGCTAACGGCACCGCCTGGCGGTGGCAGGATCGTCGTTCCCTTCGCGCTAGGGAGGTTGCAGCAGTTACGGTTCGCGACCACAATAAAGGATACAGTCCTAGGTGCTATGGCTGTGGGGAAAGGGGCCATCTTCGATCCAGCTGCCCTAAGCGAACCCTAGAAGGGAAGGTGAACGATCTCAGAAGGGAAGTGCGGCTAACATCACCGCCCAGCAGCAGCCGGGATACGACTTTACTATCAGACATCGTAGCGTGAAATCTCATGGCAACGCAGATGCATTGTCAAGAAGACTTTGTCCTGAAGATTGGAAACATTGTACTAGGCAAAAGAGTAAGGAAGTGGTATCCGTGAGGATGCTCAGGACAGACCACCTCAGCAACGAGTGGAAGGACAGCCTACGACATGCACAGCAAGAAGATCCGGACATCAAGCCGATTCTGGAATGGATGAAGGCCCGTGCTACCAAGCCTAAGTGGAGTGACGTCTCAGTGATGAGTTCGACCACTAGAGGCTATTGGGTCCGGTGGGACAGCTTGCTGATTCAGGATGGAGTCCTGTGCCGTAAATGGGACAATGGTCAAGGAGACAGCTGTTGTTTGCAAATGGTTGTCCCTTAGGCTAAAGTACCGAATGTTCTACAGCTGTGCCATAATGGTCGTTCAAAAGTCCATCTGGGAGTTAAACGAACTCTACTGAAGGTCCGAGAACAGTTTTACTGGGTCCATTATCGTGACGATGTCGGGGATTGGTGTCGTACATGTTCAAGTTGTGCGGCCGTGAAGGGACCTCAGACACGTGGGAGAGGAGCATCGAAATTAATAAACTTAATCCGTGGGTAACCGCGGTTAATTATGACATCAGAACGTCGAACACCAAAGTCCGCCTCGTTAAATGCTCGAAACGTCAGGAATATAAAAAAGTTAATATAGGCGATAAAATCCGTAAAAATTAGTTTTATTTACGTGTGTAGTGTTCGCGTAAATATAAGAAATCATTTGTATTATGTGTTCATATAAAAGTGTTTAAAGGATTACATTTTTAGGCATTAAATTTGAATCAAAAACTTTTCACTATGACAAGGGTAATACGAATCGAACCTGGTTCTCTTGCATACTTTGTAATTTTCACCGAATGCTGAGCTACCACGGCTCTTTTTATCAGTAAATAATAGGTAATAAATATTAACTTTCAGGTCTTAACTTTTTATTGAGTTATTTTTTAAACTTTTTAAATGGACTAGGGAAGGAATATCATTAACATGCTATTGCCGTCTAAACAGTTACATTAAAACTCTATCTCCAAATTTTATGGGACCCCTTAAGTATAATCCATTTCAAAAAATAATCACCGATATAAAAAAGCGTGCAGTTGAATTCAGAAACTCCTAACTTTTAAAGTTGGCTAAAAATATTAACGCGATGTTGGTGCACCATGGGATAGGACAGCCCTTGACACTGCGGAGCCGTTACAGAAAGGCGCAAGAGGGACTCCCAAGATCGCCCATGTGGATCGCCTGGCGCGTTATTATGGGGCCGATAATGCTCGGGACGAGCATGTCTTAGGAGGGGGCAGTGTTGCGCGGCTAAGTTGACATCTGGCACTAGCGTCATCTAGTGTCGGGTAACAGAGCGAGGATAGAGCTTTCCAGAACATGACATCACTAATCTTTCAACCGACGGCGCCATCTGTTGTCGAAGCGAATAACTAAGCTTCTAGAAGCCCGACACTCGAACTTTCGATGCTTAGTCGAACGGCGTTCGTATTTACTTGAATGTTCTAGATTTTTCGGTGCTAAGGTGTATTTATAGGCACTGCGAGGTGCGATCGGGGAAGTATTGGATTTGGCGAGACAAGCGAGGCTTCGGAGCGGAATAGAGTGAATCAGTGTGATAAATTTTTAGTGTTTTAAGTTTTTATTGGTGTAAAGAAAATTAAAGTATTAATTTAGGTAATTTTATCGGCAATTTTTATTGTCACAAACCTCAAGCTCGTAACAGTATTTAAAATATTTTAAATGTAAAATAAAACTATAAAAAATTTAATTATAATATTTTATAATTGTATCGGACACGTTCCTATTCACTGTTACTATTTCACTTTACTAACTAAATTATTTAGTAATCATTTTATCTACTCGTGTGCTCTCAATTTCTATCTACAGGACAAACTACTTACTTAGTTTTGCTCTGTTTGACGAAAAATAGTCATCATGTTTATGTGATATAATAGATAAACTTGATATTTTTTTTGTCTACGGTACCGTCAGCTGTGATGTCATAAAGATCGACGACGACAAACCTGAAATGAACACTTAAAACAAATGAATTACGTTTGACCACATTCCACATTAAAAAAAAACAACTTTACTAAAATTTACTATTATACAAGTGGCAACTGGTACGATGTTTGTTTAAAGAGCAGCTCAAAGTTAGGTGAATTGAGGTACGGAGAACAACGCCGCGTTTTCGCTACGCGAACGCTCCGGGAACTTGGAAGCATCGAGGTGGGTCTGCAATTTATTGCTGACTTACTTATATCTTCAGGAATATTCTTGTATTTAACAAATGAAGCTTTTGTGAAGTCAGGTAAAAATACATAAATAGGTCTTTTACGCGATAGAGTTATCATTCAGCTATATTATGGTTTTAGGGTCGGCACGACCGGGGAAGTAACACGCTCTACAGAATATTATCGTAAAAAAAGCAGTTTGCTCAATGCTGATATGTTTTGTATGGTGAGTGCAGGCAACAGGAGATCCTTTTTACTGGTAACGAGACATTCTTTCTTAGTCCTCCGGGGTGGCAACTCATCTGCATTTTGATTCTTAATCGAGTATAGATGTAGATTTCTATGGACCAGTAGCCGTGGTTAACTATGACATTGGAACGTCGAACACCTCAATCCACGATGACTATGGATGCTGTAAAGTACTCGAAATGTCGTGAATATAAAATAAGTTACGAAATGCGTTAAATCGCTGAAAACCTAATTTAGTTCTAATGTCTTTTTTTTTGCTACAGAGTACTATAACTGCAGTAGGAATGGATCGGCTTGACGGATAAAGTAGCATGCTCGTGTAAAGTACCAGCGTCAAATTTTAGCATAAACTGCGTTGTTTCGTATAGTAAAAAAGATCCTGGTTTACCTGTAACGAGGCACCCGTTTCAGTCCTCAGAGGTACCGACCGAGGTATCTATGAGTTACGATATTTTCTACTTCATCATATGGACTTTCGATTTGTATTAACCCTTACATATAAAATGTCAACGTGATCTAATCAAAGTCGCAGTACCTCTGGTTATACAGTACGACGTATAATTATTTAGAAACTCAATGTCTGGCACGAAATTTATACGGTCCTAAAACGCCTACGAAAGTACGTTCAAATTATCCATGTTTTATTTTAAAATTTTTGGGGCTGTGGTTTCAATCATTTTTAATACAAACACGAGAACGAAACTTAGTCCGAAAATTCTATTAATAAAGTCCACTTCCATTAGAGACAAAAAGGATAAAGGATCAAAGAGTTGGTTGCTAAATATTCATAAAGATATCTCTTAGGCGTCACATATATTAATGTTCCTTTATATATACTGGAGCGCTTAAAACTTTGTTAGAGAATAAGAAATAATTTATGTTTAAAGTACCTAACAGATATGTATTTTTATTTTTTTAAAGCTTATATACTGTTCTTCTTAATATTAATATAGTTCGACCAAGCGTAATACGTCCCCGGCACAACCACACACAGGTGTAATGTGAAGGACATAATTACACGATAACACCAACTTATGCAGACCAACAGCAACAGTACTAATGTAATACACAGGGCAACCTCTACGCAATACGACCTTCCATACCCTCACTAGTACATTATTCCAACTGGCATAATAACAACAGTGAGACTCGTAGAATCACCGACTGATCCCTCTTAGTTTTTTTTTTTTTTTTGCGCCCGAAGCAATTAAAGGGCTACCCTGTACGTAGGGAGGCGGAAAATGCATTACGCATACCACGATAGCCGGTCTATCGTGGTTATGGGGGACTCACTGTCCTACCGGGGACCCTAAGTGATACCCCCTAAAAACCGCCTTTGGGGACAGGCAGCTGGCTGATTAAGCTCTATTGTGCCTTATCATGAGCGACCCTCTTTTGGGAAAAGAGGGCGCAGGCGGCTAAGAGCCGCTGAGGGAGTGCCTACGAAGGCAAAATAGTATTAGTTAATATAATAATAATTAATTTAATTAGAACTGGCCTGAGCCGCCAGGAGGCAGTTCAGGTCGTTTGACAGTTTATTTGGCGGGTCCGAGAGAGGGTTTCTCGGCCTGCGGACACGATAGCGAGAGGGGGGTGGGGCTGCATAAGAAGCCGCCTCACGAATTAAATTGTTTGGGTGCGACTCTGAGGCCTTGAAGAAGTTCTCAGAGAGTTTTTTAAGGAATTGTTGAATTGTTGGGAGCTCTAAGTCCCGATGAAGGTCGGCATTACGGACGTACCAAGGTGCGTTCGCAGCTCGACGACAGAAGAGGTTCTGAACTATTTGGAGTTCATTTAAAATGTTAGGGTTTGCGTGGGCAAAGACGGGGCCCGCGTAGGACATGACGGATCGTATACAGACCTTATAAAGTGTTCGCTTGTTTCGAAGGGACATTTTACTGTGTCTGCCCAACATACTGTTGAGCCTACTCAGGTAAAACCGTGCGTGACGGGTGACTCGTTTGACGTGGGGCCTAAAAGTGAGCCCTGTGTCTAGAGTGACACCTAAATATTTGGCTGTCGTATGCCAGGGGACAGGGGTCCCTAGCATACGTATCGGAGGGGTGTTTTTAAGACGGCGTCGTTTATAATCGAAGTGAACGGCGGAGCTCTTCTCCGGGTTCACATCGATGCGCCATTTTTTGAACCAATCTCCTAAGTCATCAACTGACTTTTGGATCTTGTTCCGTATGAAGGGTAGTGAGACACAGGCAGTGTCGTCTGCGAAGAGGGAGAGTTGAACACCTTTCGACGGGATGGGAATGTCGTTGGTGAACAGGATGTACAGCAGAGGAGCAAGTACTGAGCCCTGAGGGACACCAGCCTTGATAGTTCGCTGTGAAGATAGCGTGCCTTCGTGTCTAAAACGAAAGGTACGATGTTTCAAATAGGAGGCCACGAGACGAACTAGACGATCGGGGAGACCTATTTTGTAGAGCTTGTAGATGAGGCCTGTGTGCCAGACTCTATCGAAAGCTTTGGCTATATCGAAGAAGACCGCGATGGTTTTATGACGTCGAGGATAGAAACCGCTGAGGATATATTCCACAATGCGGTGAACTTGTTGGGGACATGAATGTTTGGCTCGGAAACCGAATTGGTGGGGAATGATGTCTGTGGGAAACAGATAGCGCCTCATCCGTGTTTGGATGACTCTTTCGAAGAGCTTGCCCATTGCCTTGAGGAGGCTAATGGGGCGATGGCTGGAGGGGAGGTTGAGAGGCTTGCCTGGCTTGGGAATTCCAATCACAGTTGCCTCTTTCCACGAAGTGGGAAAATAACTAAGGTTGAAGCAGGCGTTGAAGATAATAGATAAAAAGGTTAACACCTGCTCGGGAAAGTGTTTAAGGGCTTGGTTGGATATGCCATCCGCGCCCGGGGCCTTTTTAGGCTTAAGTCCTTTGATGAGGGATGAAATCTCATCATTGGACACAGAGATAGGTTCGGAGGCCGTAGGGGGTGAGTCCCGGCGGCGGACCTCATCCTCCACTGCCTGGACGTGTGAGGGGTCGACAGGTTGAGAACTAGGGGAGCATTGAGCGGCAATGCTATCCGCAAAGCACTCAGCCTTTTCCTCGTCCTCGAAGGCAACCGTGCCGTCGGGACGGGAGAGAGGGGGAGTGTGGGTGATAGCGTCTATGCGGAGGGCTCTAGCCATCTGATAGTACGCTGTGTGAGATGGAGAGATATTCTCCATGAGCTTACTCTTTTTGAGATCTTGAAATTCAGAGAGGCGGAAGCGGAGTTTTCGTTGAAGACGATTGGCCGCGCGCCTATATTCGGGGGTGGGATATTTTGCTGCTCTCCGGAAAGCAGCTTTTTTAGCTTTTAATAGGTTGCTAATATGTAGGGGAAGCCCACTATTGTTAGCAACCGGGACGACCTTTTCGTTCTCCTTAAGGGAGGATTTAATAAGGGTGGAGAGTGAATCGACCGCGGTGTCGATTTTTTCGGGACTGTCTAAGTCCGACGGTATGGAGATGGTAGAATCCTGTGAGTCCAGAGCTTTAGCTAGGGACTCCTTGAATCCCTTCCAGTTAGTGAAGGTTTTTGTGTGTGTTGGGGGAGGTGGCTGATGGCCAAGAATGAGGGAGACCGGTCGGTGGTCTGATCCTAGATCGTCTAGTGTCTCGATTGCTCTGAGGTTGAGAGAAACTCCTTGGAGTAACGCAAAATCTAACACATCGGGTGAGTGATCGGTGTTATCGGGAAAGTGAGTAACACCGAGAGGACTATGGACAGTGATATCAAGAGAATGCGTGATATCGAGCAGTATCTTGCCACTAGGGGACGCAGTGCGGCATGTCCATTCAGTATGCTTGGAGTTAAAATCTCCAAACATAATGACTGAATTGCCCAAGGATAAAATGGCCTCAAAATCTTTTTTGAGGGGATAGGTTCCTGAAGGGATGTAACAGGAGGCTATGAGGATGGACTGATGTCCAGTCATAGCTAGCCTGCATACCGTGGCTTCCATATTGGTAAGCTGCGGAGTAGAAATGGGCGAGCAATGAAGTGTCTTCTTGTAATAGATGGCCGTTCCGCCGCCTCGGCGGTCGGGTCTGTCATTACGAAGAAGAGAGAAGTTTCTAATAGAAAGGCCTCTAGTGTCCTTAGCTTTAAGATTAGTTTCCTGTAGGAGGAGGAAATCGACTTCACGATTTCGAAGAAAGAGCTTAAGCTCTGGGAGGTTATTTCGCAAGCCGCGAATATTGAATGATACAAGCGATAAACCCTTAGGTTTGATACGACCGTGGGATCTTGGTAGGTTAACATTATTCTCAGACATTGAAGTTAAGTTAATTAAGTTAACTTAACTTACAACAGAGCTAGCAGAAGATCATTATGTTCGGCAAGAGCGATGAGACGCTCTTGAGGGGACTTCGCCGCGCGCAGTTTGCGTGAGATTACTGTAATCTCCCTAACATCTATATTCCTAATCGCGGAATATAGCGTGTTGTAGTCATCTATTGTGGGCTCTGCCTCGTGTGCGTACGAGGTTGTCCGCGGAGGGTCTGCCTTTTTGGGCCCCCAGGGAAAGACTGGAGGCTGCATTGGCTTTGAGAAGCCCGGAGGGGGCCGAATTATGCCCTGAGGGGGCCTAGGGGGACCCTGAGGGGGCCTAGGGGGACCCTGAGGGGGCCTGGGGGGACACTGAGAGGGTCGAGGGAAGCCCTGGATAGGCTGAGGAGGGCCCTGGCGGGGCCGTTGTTGGAGGGCCGGGAATGAGCGGTCATTCACCGGCGGTGGAGCTTTCCTACTGGGGCGAGGTTGAGGTGCGCGTGGGCAACCCTTGTAGTTCGCCGGGTGTCCTGTCTGGTTGCACAGGACACAGGCGGGCGGGGATTCGGCGTCTTTGGGCCGGGGACACTCTTTAGTATTATGTGGCTCCAGGCACTTCACGCACCTGGGTGGGGCGGAGCAGTTGGCCGCCGCGTGACCATAAAGCTGACAGCGGTGGCACTGCGCCGGGAAACCGGGCCTATGTGGGGCCTCTACCTTCACCCTTGACAGGCCGCACACTGTGCGCACCTGCCGGAAGATGGCTTTAGCCTCCGGCACGTTGGACATGATTACTAGGGCAAGGTTGTATCTGTTGCCCGTACGGTTGTGCATTTTGTGCACTGCTTCTACTGGGAAACCTTGGGACTTAAGGTCCTCAAGGATTTCGTCGTTGGAAAACTCAAAGGGGACGCCTCGGATGACGGCCCTGACTTTACGCTCTTCAGGGAGAGCGTACGTGTGGTAAGATACCCTTTCGGCTGTGAATAGCCGGGTTATAGCGCGGAAGTCCTCGATCGAGCTTGGGATGATTTTAATCGCCTCCCCGAGGTTGACTGCATGGTCATACTTGATACCTGCGTCGTAGCAGGTCTTGGACAGATGGGTGAATTTAGCCTTGTCTCTTAGGAAGACAGGGGGCGGGACTTGCTTCTTCGCCAGCACTGGGGCACAACGAGAGGCTGGTTTAGATGGAGTGGGGATGTCTAATGACATCAGTGGGACGGGGGCAGCGTCAGGGGCTGCGGAGGTTGAGGGAGCGGCAGGGGCCGCTGAAGTAGGGGGGGTGCGTTTCAACGCGGCGCGCTTTCCGTTGCGCTTAGAGGTGACGGTGGTGAAGTTTTACTCACCGGTTCCGTCGGAGTCAGAGGACTCCGATGAACCGGAGCCTGAGGTAGTGGCGGGCCTCTTCCGGGAGGTAGACGCCGAGGATTCGGAGCATGCGTACTCCATTTCTGAGGGGGCTGATTGTAGCGGGGCAAAGGAGTTCCTCGTTTCGAGGTGTGCCGCTAGTACTGGCGGCGGACGGTGTGCCTGAGGGGCAGGGAGGGGAGCCTGGGCGGCGATGGTGGCAATGGCGGCGAGGACCGTCTCATTGCCGTTTAACCCGTATTGGGTAATGAGGGCGGCTAGGAACTCTGTGAAACTTGAGTTGGCCATATTGGGTTGAGTGAGATAATCTAGTAAAGATGAGGACGGGTCCCTGCTCTCGGTAGAACAGGGACTAGAACGCGGGATGTACTACAACACACTATGCACGTAATAGTAAAAGAAAAACACAAGAAAATAAAAGAGACAGTGCAAAAAAAAAAAAAATTGAAAATGATAAATGAAAACTATAATGAAAAAATTATAATGAAAATGATAATGAAATGAAAATGAAAATGAAAAATGAAAATGAAAGCGGAGGTCAGTCAGACCTCCCTGCCCGAAGACAAGAGCTGTAGCTAGAAGTGACTCACCGGCAGCCTCGACGCTGTTCCGCGTGAGCAGGACAGCGGAGGCGCGTGAGAGCGAGACAGCACTACCGTACTGTACGGGAGCGCGGACCACCAGGAGGCGACCGTCCGAGAACGATGCCGCCGGCGGACTGAGCACTGCGTCGGCGCTGTACAGCGCGAGCGGGCCAGCGGAGGCGCGAGAGCGGGAGAGCACTACCGTACAGGAACGAAAGCGCGGACTACCTGGATGCAACCGCTCGGAAGCGATGCCACAGGCGGAATGTGACGCCTCTTAGACGCCTGCGCCCTACTTTATACTTTGTACCGCATGAGCGAGTGGGAGATTATAGTTCTACCTTCATTTGTTCGTATTTCCTTCTGTTTTACCCTCATTCCCAGTATTAGAATGTTATAGAATAATTTTTATCCAATATAGATTACAAGAACAGTATTTGAAAGTTATTTAAGCTTTACCAATAGTCAACATAATAAAATAAGTATTATGTAGTATTTAGTATTAGTATAGTGGGAGGGGCATGAGCCACTGCTACGGCTATTGACTCGGAAAAATATCCTCCTATTTGTTTATGCACTCCTATTTTCGCAGTGCTGATTTATTGGTTTAATTTTAATTCAATATCGATAAATAAGGCAAATAACAGATCCAATACACGAACACTCTATGAGCGGTCCGAGAGGGAAGGAAAAACAAAGCATATTTGTGTATTATATTGTTTAATGTTTCTGGGGTATATAGATAAACATACATATAGTAACTTGATGTAATGAGTTTATTAACTTTTTGAAAGTTCTTGTGTCCTTCACTGTGTGGTGGTGGTTTAAAAATATCCCTTTCACCATATGCAGCATTATCATGACAATAGTTCAAAATAATAAATAAATTATGTTGTCGAACCCGCCTGCCAAGTGTGGCAAGTATGGCAAAACCTTCCTTTTAGGCAATCTATGGACGAGGCCTATGTTCAGCAATGGTGTTTTATGCGCTGTGATGGAATTCTCTTTTATCAAAAATCCAATAACTGTTTATAATCAATCGCGCGCAAAATTACCATTAGGTAAATAAAAACAACTGTTGCATGCGTTTGATGTGTATTATCTGAACCTGTATAAATTACACAAAAGTATAAAAACAAAACAGATGAATTGATGTAAGTAAACACCATATAATATTATATTTATGTTTTGTTATCAAAACAAATTTTCATCCACACAGTGTAGTGTAGTAAAAAAGTTTGCAATTGGTCGAGCCACTGTGCAGCTACATTGTGAATTTACTTTAAATGCGTGGGCTCTAAAGAAAAGGATCAGGCTCTCATAAAGTAAAAGCATAAAAAATAGCTCAATACCGCTATGTTTTATATGGTAAGTGTAAAGAACCAGAAACCCTTTTTAATGGAAACAAGGCATCCATAGTCCTCAGGGGTGATAACGAGAGAGCATTATCCGCCCCATAATAACGCGCTAGGTGATCCACATGGACGATCTTAGGAGTCCCCTTTGCGCCTTTCTGTAACGGCTCCGCAATGTCAAGGGATGTCCTATCCCGTGGTGCACCAACATTGTACAATTTCGATGCTCCTCTACTCCGTGTCTGAGGTCCCCTCACAGCCGCACAACTTATACATGTACGACACCAATCCTCGACATCGTCACGATAATGGACCCAGTAAAACTGTTCTCGGACCTTCAGTAGAGTTCGTTTAACTCTCAGATGGACTCTTGAACGACCATTATGGCACAGCTGTAGAACATTCGGCACTTTAGCTTTAGGGACAACCATTTGTAAACGACAGCTGTCTCCTCGACCATTGTCCCATTTACGGCACAGGACTCCATCCTGAAGCAGCAAGCTGTCCCAATGGGCCCAATAGCTTTTCGTGGTTGAACTCATTGCTGAGACGTCCCTCCACTTAGGCTTGGTAGCACGGGCCTTCATCCATCCCAGAATCGGCTTGATGTCCGGATCTTCCTGCTGTGTATGTCGTAGGCTGTTCTGCCACCCGTTCCTGATGTGGTCTGTCCTGAGCATACTCACGGATACCACTTCCTTACCCTCTTGCCTACTACAATGGGTGCAATCGTCAGAACAAGGTCTTCTTGACAATGCATCTGCGTTGCCGTGAGATTTCCCGCTGCAGTGTCTGGTAGTAAAGTCGTATTCCTGCTGCTGCTGGGCGGTGCTGTTAGCCGCACTTCCTTTCTGAGACCGTTCACCTTCCCTTCCTTGAGTGTGCTTAGGGCAGCTGGACCGAAGACGGCCCCTTTCCCCACAGCCATAGCACCTAGGGCTGTATCCTTTATTGTGGTTGTGAACCGTAACTGCTGCAACCTCCCTAGCGTGAGGTGAACGATGATCCTGTCGCCGCCAGGCAGTGCCGTTAGCTGCACTACCCTCCTGATGTCGTTCACTTTCCCTTTCTGCGGTTCGCTTTCGCGTAACGAGAGAGGTGTGATCTGTAGTCTTTGCCTATCCCTCTGGGTAGCAGGCATGAGAGCTTACGTATTATGTATGTATGAATAGGCCGGCGTTTGACCGCTATACTAGCTGATGGTGAGTGACGATAAAGCCAACAATGATAAAGTGCACTTACGTAACATAGCTGAACAGAAACCCACTCACTCTTGTAAGGTAAAAGTGGGTAGCCTGCTGGCAAATTATTCCACTCTATTTCTGCACAAGTTACGAACAACAAGACCAATAATTTGGTTCGAATGTGTGGTATTTAGACACGAAAGGTCTAATAACTGGTTGGGCGTATCTCTTTGTCCGATGGCGGAAGAGACAGAGGGGAGAAAAGAAAAGTCAAGGCATATCCTTCGCACACTTTCCGAATGTATTTATATATCTCGAGACTGGAAAGCAAGTTGATTGATGGAATATTGTGTTCAGCTCTAAGTACCCTGGCATACTTGCAATATTAAAAAATACCTATTAAATTATTCATCTCAATGGAATCATTACGTGGTTTTCTAAATGAAAGAAATCTCGCATTTAAATTCATCCAATGCAAATGCGCCCGCTTTGCTTTTCCACATCCACCCACTTGGCGACTCTAATGACACTGAAATACATTAATTATTCAACATTTTCCCGAGCTCGTGAAATTCATTAAAACAAATCAAAAATTATAGCGTTTCGTTAAGGAGATTAAATTTAAGGACAGTGTGATCAAAGGTAATGAAACAGAACTGCAGGTTTACAAACTTTTAACATTGAATAAATAAATTAATGAAAGGGGCATGCCGAAAGAGGTTTAATTCTTATTACATATTTGTTTCAAACTGGAAAACACTGTGGTTCTGAATAAACATACATACATACGTTTAGTCTCTATAGACCGAGATTCAAAAACTTGTAACTTATATAATTCGATGAAAATAATTAACAATTTTAAATATTATACCTGAATATTATATTATTGTTATTATGAGAGATGACATCATTATTTTCATTTTTTCTAATTGAAAATAGTTTTACTTACATTAATGTAGCTTATTTTCATTAAAATATCAAGGTACGTAAACTGTTGCAGGTAGTGACTTGTACCTATTTATTAAATACTTATTTTTTCCTATTTTTAGATAAATATTAAGCGCTTATAATTTAAAAATTACACACAACACAGTATACTGAGTACTGTTCACTACTTGTACCATTTACCTACAGTGCTTTGTATAAGTAAAATAATTTTTCACGGTTTTAGTAGTACATTATTCAAAATATGACAAAAAAAACTAAAGGTTATCTTTTCATGTAATCTTACAATTCAAATTATTTCTCATTAATTTTAAACCAAAAAGGCCTTGTACAACATTTCTTAATCGTTTTAAGCTAAAAAAATAAGAGTCTTCATTAGTTTAAACAAAATGTGGATCATCATCATCATCATTACAGCCCTACACAAGTCCACTGCTGAACGTAGGCCTCCCCCAAGTAATGCCACAAAGCACGGTCCTGAGCAACCTGCATTCATCGAATTCCTGCATGTCTTACCAGGTCATCACTCCATCTAGTGGGGGGTCGCCTTACACTACGCCTACCGGTACGAGGCTGCCACTCGAGAACCTTTCTTCCCCATCGGTAATCGGTTCTTCAAGCTATATGGCTGGCCCATTGCCACTTCAGATTTTTAATCCGTTGGGTTATATCGGTCACTCTGGTTTTACTGCGGATATCCTCATTTCTGAGTCTATCACGCAGAGAAACTCCAAGCATAGCCCTCTCCATAGCTCGCTGAGCGACCTTGAGCGTCCACATACGGCCAGCAGTGAAGGACCAAGTCTCAGATCCGTAAGTCATCACTGGCAACACGCGCTGGTTGTACACTTTAGTTTTCGTTTTCGTCGATTGACCTCTCGGTCGAAGTTGGACTTACCTAGTCGGACTATTTGTCCCAGGTAAACGTACTCGTCAACAACTTCGAGCATAGTGCTCCCAACAACTACCGGCATAGGTGTGACATGGACATTAAACATGATCTTTGTTTTGTCCATGTTCATCTTAAGACCTATCCGTTGGGAGACACTATTGAGGTCATTGAGCATAGCTAGGTCTAAGAGCTAAGGTCCTCCAGTGATTCTGCCATAAGGACTATATCGTCGGCAAATCGAAGGTGAGTGATGTACTCGCCATTGATGTTAATACCGTGTCCTTTCCTGTCCAGTAGCTTGAAAACGTCTTCCAACGCAGCGGTGAAGAGTTTCGGGGATATAATTTCGGGGGTCGGGGCCCGACTAGGTCCACTTCCTGTGGGGCCGCTTCTGGAAGAAAGAGTTCATCATAAAGAGTCCCTCTTTCTTCACAAATTCAGCCAGCTGCTGGTCCCTACGGTTCCGTTTCCCTACTCCAAATTTCCCTAACTTCAGCTCACCGCCTTCTTTTGTGCCTAGTTTTGCGTTGAAGTCCCCCATTAAAACCGTGTAGTTTATTTTGGAGGAATGCATGACTCTAGAAATATCCTCATATATTTCCTCCACTTCCTCATTGGGATGTGCCGAGGTTGGTTCGTAGACCTGTATGACCTTCAGCGAATACCGTTTAGTGATTCGGAGTATCAGGTACGCGACCCTCGTCGACACACTTCCAATCTTTACAACGTTGTGTACGAGAGACTTGTGAACGATAAATCCGACACCTCCTTGGGACAGATGGTCGCCCTCCCGGTGATAGAACAAGTTGCCGGACTCGAGGATTACCGTGTCCTCCCTCTCTTTTCGGATCTCAGATAATCCAATAATATGCCAGCGCAACTTGTCTACCTCTTCTTCTAGCTCTAGTATCTTCTCGTCAGTCCTCAGGGTGCGTGCGTTTTACGTTGCCAGGTCGAGTCGTCGTAGGTGGCAACCGAACCTCCACCGGAAATTCTTAGCACCCCCTGCCCCGCCGTAACCATGGTCGCCACCGTAGCCAGGAATAGCGGGGCCGCCGGGGACTGGGGGCCGTTTGTTTGCGTCGTTGCTCGTGGGGGGATATTTGCCATAGTTGCCACGCTTGGCGAGCGGGTTAGCAACCGCAGTTTTTTATTATGTTATTGTTGTTATTAGGAAGATGCTGCTGCCCATCTCCTTTCTGTGTCCTTCTGTCGCCTCTTACGCCACTATACGTTCGTTAATGTCGTTAAAAATGTGGATAAGTATAATATATTTTACAAAAAGTGCTAATTCTGTAATTTGAACCTTTCAAAACTGCTTAACTTGCAATTCAATAAAAGAGAAAATAAATAGCTATTACAATTACTCTTTTTTTAGTGTTTTCATTCTAAAAATTACAATATTTTTGTTGGTTATCCATAGTGTAAAGTTGAAAGAAAAATAATTTTCTTCAATAACAAAAGATACATATCGTTTCTATGAAGTTAATTTAAATTTTTATGTTTAGCAAATCGAAAATGATCTATATTATTTATAGCGTCTGTTACGCTATAAATAATATAGATCATTTTTATCGATGTTTTTATTTTATTGTCGAACTCTGAACTGCTATTTTATTAGTACACAACTTAAAGCACCTATCACTAAAACTACTTTAAAAGGAAGTACCTTCTTCTGTAGGGCTCCTAAGATCTTTAATAAACTACTCAAAAAACTAAAATTACAAACAAAACATTTGACTATTTCGAAAACAATTGTTTTCACTGAGACAGAATTTTTCACTGACCAATTATAAATTATATTTCCTTGTAATATTCTTATTTTAACCTCTCAAACCCCAAGCGGTCTCATGTGACCATGGCCATATTCCGTCAAATCCCTAGCAGTCTCACGAGACCGCACCCACCCACAGCACTTTAACCCATAAAAACTTATATTTGCAGGCTACTTTTCCATGAAAAAGTATGTTATTTTAGGCTCAATGTAAAAGTTCATTTCGTACGCCTGTTTCGTGTGGCGAGTTATTGTGCAGATTTTTAGATTTTTCTATTGTTTTATTTGTGTTTAGTATTGTGTTTTATTATAAAATTGTTATAAAAGTTTTTGTGTGAATATATTTTATCTTTTTACTTAAATAATTTCGAGTAATATACATAAATAATTGTGATATTCAAGCTGCTGTTCCGTGCTAGGTAAGTACATTTTAACTATAAAAATAAGTCTAAAATACATTTGTAATGACGTAATAGCACTAAACCAAGTAATATTATATAGTAAATAAACACAACCAAGTATTATATTGAAATTTATAATGAATATTATTGAAAATAAATGTATGACAAATTCAAGGTTAGGTTAATGTTTAGCAACGCCGCGTCACGCCAAGCGACCGAGCGATTTTAGTTATTTTAGCTGGTGGTTGAGGGGTTAAAATTAAAAATAATAAATATTACTATGTGATTACTTATATTATAAATCATCACTTAATAATATTTATTATTTTATTTTATTTTATTTTCACTTTCTATTATGTATGTACAATGTTGTACAATGTATGTAATACATGTATGGGCACAACGTATGTAATACATAACAGAAAGTATAAATATAACAGAACAGATGTACAACGTGGTAGAGCCACGCTGCAGCTATTATGGTTGTATCATGAATGGTTCGGCTCGACCGTGGAAGGACCACGCTCTCACAGAATACCAGTGTAATATAGCATTTTAATGCTACGGTGTTTCGTATGGTTAGTGTAGAGAACCAGAGACTTGTTTTACTGGAATCGAAGCATTCCATCTTAGTCCCTAAAAGGGTAACAACTCGTCTGCATTTTGATTCTTAAGCGAGGCTAAATTTAGATGTTTATGTACCACAGGATCCACTTACCATCAGGTGGATTGTGTGCGCGTTTGTCACCTTTATCCTATAAAAATAGTACCCGGATGGCAGAGCTTTACTTGGTTTTATTTTAGAAATTACGTTTAGATACAAATTACATAATGATGAATAATATTTTTTGATCTTTATGACATAATAGAAAAAACTGAACTGGTTATTTGAATAAATCACGAGTGCAATTACTTAAATTAAAATTTTCGTATTATAAAAAATGCTAAAAAAGGGCTCGAAATAATAGATTTTCTCATAAAAGAAGGGAACTTGAAAAAAAAAGGGAAAAAATCGGACCGAAGGCAGGACGCGAACCAAGGCATTACGATTTTGCGACCGCTCGATATCCACTTGAGCTATTACGATCATTAACACAGTGTCAAAATTTACCTTTTTATATTGTAGGAGTTTTGCATTGCCTGAAAATACGGATAAAAAGACATTTTTTAAAAATAAATCTTAGCTAGATCGATTTATTGCCCCCAAAATTCCCGGGACACTAAATTTTATAAAAATCCTTGGAGCCGTTTCCGAGATTCCGATTATATATATATATATATATATATATATATATATATATATATACAAGAATTGCTCGTTTAAAGGTATAGGATATAATTTTATAATTATTTTTATTAGTTGTTTATGATCTTATTAAAAATTTGTACGCCACTAAATGGCCAAACACAATGATACTGACAACCAATATGATATTATCTGTATACTACCATATTTAACAAATAAATGAACTGAATTTAATTGAATTGAACAAATACTAGATGTGTTTAGATGTTTCCTCATTTCCTCATCGATTGGAATTTTTTATTTCAATATGCGTGATAATATAAGTGTCCTTAATAGACAATTTAAATGTTTTACTCGACGATCCTTTCTTACCACTACGAAACCGTTTTCCAGGTTGTTCAATGCTGTTTTGCCTTTTTATAAAATTAGCTTTTGGAAAAATCAATAAGCACCCGCCACCGGTAACTATTATTGTAGATCAGCCCTTTTATTTTTAAATGTTTCCCGTGTTTTTTTATTTGAAAACAACATATTTGGTGATGAAGTTCGATTTCCGTTTCCCTGTTTATTTTTGATGTCTTGTATCTTACGTACGTACTAGCTGCTTCATTGCTTTTTACTTATTCTTGGCGTTTGACTAAAAGATTCTATACTTCTGCTTAAATTGAACTTTCATTATTTAACTAGTCACATGTTTTATTATTTAATTACTTTTCACACTTACTTTACACTTACAGTCGCTTAGGTTAAAATGATGTCACATGCATCAGTGTACAAATTTATATCTTCAAAATTATTTGATATTTAAAGTTTATGATGTAAAAAGAAAACGGTTTTTTCCAATTTGGGGGTTGCACCAGTTTACATAGGACCTGTCAGTATTGTGATCTTTATATTTCTATTGTGATATTTTTCTGTATACACCTTCGAAGTTATATAGCTAAGGTTGGCTGGCAAAAAATGTCTTTCGAATTAAGTCCACCGTGTTTATATACATTGTGTTAAGTTTAACAAAGAATAAATAAATAAATGTTGTTCATAGATTGTTACACCCAAAATTAAATATATGAAGACTTATACTTCACTTGGATTGTTTTAATATTGGTTATGTCCAGGCAAGGTGCCAGATTTTGGCTCCTACCAAAAATTTGCATATGACAAGTAGCCAGTATCTGGTTGCTTGGTATTTTCGACTTTTCTTTAGTGAAAATTATTACCGATGCTATTTAAATTCATATTAAAAAATTCAAGTATTTAATTTAACATGAAATCCAAGTGTTCATTCATATCAATTAATTAATATTTTATTTATACTTTCATCTTTCAAAGCTTGTTAAAACTGAATTATATTATAGCCACATGCATATTTTTAAATGTTAATTGAAGTGAAAAAGGTCTTAAATTGTTAATTTTTACTAACCTTCTCTTAAAAATTTCGTCCCCTTCTTTTGGCTAACATTATAACAAAATGTAGCGAAAATATTGGAATACGACCTTTTAACCGGTGCATCCAATTTTGCGCTTAACTCCTTATAATTTCACCAATACTCTGTTTAGAATGTGTACAAAAGTGTTAATTACAAACGTAATTATTCATTTTAGAAATTTTTATTTATTAATGAAAATGTTAGAAAATGTGGAAATGTTTTATTCATTGTTATGTTCGGTGTCGGTGTGAATAAAAGTTAAGCAATATTATTACAACAAATATTTTAGTATATATTAGATCAATAATAAAATTGCAGTTTATATGAATTAAGTTAACGTTATTTTATTTCTATATTTCTTATTTCTATTAATCAAAGTAATCACTCAGTACTGGAGACCGGCAATTTTATAGGTAAAGATCTATTACATACAATCGGAACTGGTGGTTACTTTACAATACGGTGCAAGAGTAATAAAGCATGCCGTCGAGCTGCTTATATTTTCGTCGTTAAAATATTTTTGGCGAACGCTACAGCCTGTATAGGCTGTAGTGTTCTTCCTTATCTGAAAGAATCATGGAGCAATAAGTCTGCTAACTCACGTCTCACTGACTCACGTGACTACCTGTTGGTGAACTTCACATTTTCTTGAAATATTATAATCCATACAAATTTTACTAACGATGTTTTGCTCGTGGTAACTAGACACTTATAATTTCAACTAAAAATTTCATTTGTGACAGCGAGGATCGAACGCGGGAAACAAGCATAATGTGAAATTTTCGGCAAGCAATCAGCCAATGAGCTATCATGATTTATTTTGCCTTAAAAATCGATTTTGTCTTTAAATACTAAAGTTGCACTTGTACTCAAGACGAACTTACAGTCAACCTGAAGGTATAAGTCCACTGTAATTCATGGACACCTGCAGCGAACTTCATGCAACGAATGCTAAAATCGCACTGTCACCCCTGAGGACTAAAGTGTAATGTCTTTAATAGTACTAGGTACTAGCTCTCTATCTCGTTCAAGCCACAACACAGTATTGCAAGCAATGTTTTAATTTCGGCAGAAATGGGTAAGAGTGTAATACCTAACTACCCTGCCGGACTTCTAGGCAGAAAGTAGATCTACTACCTAGTCCCTATTTTCCTAGTAGTGGCAGGCTCATAATTAAATCATTGTTAATACATAAGTATTGTTTAAGAAAATCAAAAGGTACAAAAAATATCTATTACATTTTATTTCTCGTTGTATTTTTGCTACGTTTAAAGCTGCTATTTATAAAATGGGCAAAGTAATCCACTGTCATGTTACACAACGCTAACAAATATCATATCATCACACAATAATGTGCAAACATCCCGCAGCGCATTGATAATGGGTCGCTGGAAGAAAGGGTCCTAAATAATATGTCACTTTTATATATTACACATAAGTATAGAAAAGAAACAGATGAATTGGTGAAAGTAAACACGTTATAATATTATATATAATTTTTTTATTAATGCAATTTTTATTGGCACAGTGTATTGATATAAAAAATGTGGTACGTGGTAGAGCCATGATGCTGTTATATTGTAGTTGTAGCACGAATGGGTCGACACGATCGGCAAAGTACCATGCCTCACAGAACACCAGCGCAAAACAGCAGCTTAGTGCTATGTTTATTATCATTAGTATAGAGAAACGGAGACACTTTTTACTGAAAATGAGGTATTTCATCTCAATCCTCAAGGATGAAAACATATCTTCATTTTGATTCTTAACCGGAGACGGATGTGGATATTTATGGGCCACAGTTTCCATTAACCATAAGGTAGAATGTGAGTTAATTTTTTACCCTTATTCTAGATGGTATAGAATAGAATAATTTTTTATTCAATATAGATTACACGTAATTCTAATTAAAAGTAATTTTTCACATTACCACCGGTTTGAAAAAAAACCTCTGTCCTGGAAAGAGTCAGCAAGAAACCCAGCGGGACCTTTTTTAAAAATAAATTTTACAATGTCAATGATCTCAAAATATTTCCAAAATTTGTTTTAGAAAAAGCTTGGAAGCGACTATCCCATTCCCATGGGATATTACCAAGCATGTATTTATTTATAGTAAAATAACCCTTTTATAGAGTTTTACTTTAATTAAAAATTTAAACTTGATATTAGAGAGACCTTGTATATCTTAAAGGACTTTGTTGTAATACCATATACATTGCCTCAAGAATAAATTTCTGAATGTGTGAAGTCGAGAAACTGGTTAGTGATACCAGCATGTTTTGTTCCCAGTGTTTACAAAGTGAACACCATTGTTTACTAAAACTATCTCCGTTTTTGTGAACATACATTATTTTTTGTAGATATACCGAGAGACCAAAGTTAATATATTTATTTCTTAAAAATATTCTCTAAGAGACTCGATTTAAGGTTATAAATAGCTCTTATCATTAAAATAAACCCTCCTAAGTCCACTGCTGAGCACAATTCGACTGTTTTCTTTTGTATGAATGTTACGCGATTCCTTTGCTTATTGAGATCTGATTTTTAAAATTCTTGTTTTTTATTAAATAGTTTATAATTCAGTGGTGGTCCTTTTTTAGTTATTTATTACATAATTCTCAATACTAATTAAAATGTAAATGAAGTTAAGAAATTAACTAACAGCCAACAACGGATCTACTTGATACAGCTTTTAACTTATAATAATCGACCGAAAATTATTACCTATATACATAATACAAACATACAGAATATTATACATAAAACATACAGAAAAAATATTCCACACCTAAGGGAGGCAAAACAACAGATTTAGTTTTTAATGTAACTATTTAGGTGACTTTTCCATTGTAACATTCCTTAGTCCACTCATAAGGGTAAAAAATTGCTTTTAACAAAAATAACATCCGATTTCAAAGAACTTAAAATAATTTCACATAATGACGTCCGGGTTTTAATTCTTCTACTAAGGCTTAGCAGACTACTGACTTCAGAATATAAAATATTTTGATTTAGTTCTTTGGAGTCTGCGTTTGCTTTTTGTTAAAAGCTTACCTTCATAAATCAACATAAATTTTATATTATTTTATCCAGGTATATCCATACAATCTTTCGTGTATCTATACAAAATCAATTTACTCATAATTGTTTGTTGCTCGTAGTAGTGAAAAATATTATATTTGTTTCTTTACCTGTAATGAGTTGTAAAAACTTACGCAAATAATAGAAATAGTACAGGGTATGAGCTATTTAAGTATAATTTTAAGTTTTATGAATATACGAGCGAGCCGGTTTCGCACGGGTAATTTCTGAATCTTGACAACGGCGTTACGTACTGAGTTTCACTGTAAATGTAAACCACCTAAGTTCAAACACACATCAGTCATCAGTACAGCCTGCCTTTAATAGGTCCACTGCTGAAAATAGGCCTCCCCAAAGGAATGCTACAAAGCACGGTCCTAAGTCACCTGCATCCATCGGCTTCCCGCATGTCTTACCAGGTCGTCACTCCATCTAGTTGGGGGTCACCCCACACTTCGCATACCGGTACGCGGCTTCAACTCGAGAACTTTTCTTCCTCATCGGTTGACGGTTTTTTTTAGCTATATTTTATATTTAAGCCACTTCAGCTTACTAATCCGTTGGGCCATATCAATAACTCTGGTTCTACTGCTGATATCCTCATTTCTAAGTTTATAGCGCAGAAAAGCCTCGAGCATAACATCTTCTAACGTTTTATATATTTCCGTCTAATGTGTATTGTGTCGTCTGGAAACAAGTCAGAATCACGTGGAAGATCATTGACGTGAATAAGAAATAACCTAAGCCCTAAGATGCTACCCTGTGGCACCTCAGAACAATTTTTCATAGCAAAAGCGATGCTCAAACTCATTATAAAAAGAGCGCAACGAGTATAATTTTGAACTACTTCAATGAAAATTATATTAAATATATTTGCTATGTCAGATCCAGATATAACTGTACTTCCATCGTCGACAAAATTATCTATGAATGGACCAGTCCTGGGTATAGTACCGTCAACATAGCTTTTCACTACGCCCCAGGTTGCTTTACCTTTATTGAAAAAGTTAGGTACTCGTTTCTACTTTGGTTACGAAGCGAATGAGCATTTCCTTCAGAATTCGGAATATTTTATGTACGCTAATTTATTATTATTGCTTTTATTAAAATACTGGTTGTATCTTAGTTTTCTTTTAGTTTTACAACTGATTTTAAGACAGTTTGTTACCAACAAGTTCCGCCAGCTCTAAAATTATTCCTTCGTCTTATTATGGAAAAGCAAACTTTAAAAAAAATTATAATTCTTGGTTTAACTTCTTGAATTTTTTAGATATCATTGGTATCTAATCTTTTCAATATTTCAGAAAATGTTATACTCCTAATGCACTCTACAAATTTACTTAGGTTATTTTCTGGTCTGCCGTAAAAATTAAGCTATTTAAGAATTTGTTTCTGTGTTTTATTAACCATATTATACTGTTTTGTTACTACGAATACTGAAATAGAAACAGAAACTTTTTATTTAACATAAGATTATAAATAATTAAAAAAATTAAAAACTTATTGTAAGTCCCTTTTTTAATTTACCACTTATTTGATACCGAACCTCTGTCCTAGGAAGAATCAGTAAGAAACCCAACGGGTTTATTTTTTAGATAATATCTCATAAACATTTATGTTACAATGCACAACACAAAACAAATTAGAAATTGGTAAGGAACGATCACCCTTCCCAGGTTCTATTATCATCAAAAAAATCCTTAATATTATAATAACCATTTCTATGAAAACTTAGTTTAATAAAGTTTTTGAAATTTGTGAAGGTCAATTTTGTATATTTTTTGGGATTTTGTTGTAAAAGCTTATAACATCACCTCAAGAATGAATAACCGACTCTGTTTATCGAGTAACTGCTACTATTAGTTTGTGTCTGTTTCTTGTATTTACAGAATGAATATCACAAATTTTTGTAAAACTTATTTTATTTTTATGTACGTACATTATATTTTCATAAATGTATTAAGTAGGCCAAAGTTAATAAATATTAATTTCTTTAATTTTTTGTCTGAGCGAATCTTCAGCTTTTAAATCATGGATTGCTCCAATGGCATTATTTTGTAAAACAAAATATGATTTAAGTGTCAGTTGCGTATCCCCATAGCAAAATACCATAGGAGAATATACTATGAAAATATTAAAAGTAAACTAAGCTAGCTGTATCAACACGTAACAGTTCATATATTTTTATGCTGCTGCAGAACAAAATCTGATAGCTAGTTTTGATATATAGAAGCGCCATTGAAGCTTTGCCTCTAGTATAATTCCAAGAAAAAATGGTGGTATCAACAAGACCCAGCTCTTCTCCATTAAAAATTACATTAGTACGAGTATTAACATGTTTGACATTCGATTCAAATTTCTTACAAACGGTGGTAGAGCTACGCAGCAGCCTTTGCTGTTGCACGTATAGGCTGGCTCAAACCGGGGTGGTACCACGACCTCACAGAAGACTGGCGTGAAGTAGAAGCATTGCTTTTGCATTTCGTCTGTTGATTGCAGGTGATCGGAGGCCCAATTTGCCCCCCACGCCTTAATATAGTAGCGGAGTTAAATATAACACTACACCAGGAGGGTACCAGCAACCCCGGTGACGGAGAATCTCTCAATGAGCATCCACGTCTAAACCTCCCTACTCTTTCTGAGAGTAGGTGCTCGGGCTGCCCCTCGTATTATGGAGGAGGGGCAAAATTCCGCTCGAAACTAAACCTGAAAACGGAGCAATAAGTCAAAGGCGCCCCCTGCCACGCTATCCATGGATTTGTGCAACATCAGGGGACTTCATTCAAACCTTAGCGCCGTCCACTACAATTTGGAAACGGCGAAGCTGGCCTTGCTCTTCCTAAGCGAGGCATAGGCTTCCTCTCCGGTCGACACTTCATATTTCTCCTACCCGGGGTACAAATTAGTGCCCTGGGCTGGAGTTTGCGTGTACGTCAGAGAGGACATCTGTTTTCGACGCCTCGTTAGCCTTGAAGGTACGGATCTGTCCATCTTATGGCTACGCGTGGACAGCGACAACCATACCCGCGTCTACGGGTGCTTATATAGGTCCCATATCGGTAATGCCGACACAGACCGACTGATCGACCACGTCCGGATGGCTGTTGACTCCATGCTACAACAGGTCCCATCAGAAGAAATCGTGATACTTGGTGATTTTAACGCTAACCATGCTGAATGGCTAGGTACTTGATTAACTGATCATGTGGGTAGATCTGTTTATGAATTTGCTTTGGCATATGGTCTGACACAACTTATTACCTCGTCTACGCGGATCCCAGATGTGGAAGATCATGTACCTTTCCTGTTGAACCTTCTGCTGTCCTCTCATCCGGACAGATATCGGGTCTCCGTTGATGCCCCTATTGGCTCCTCGGACCATTGTCTGATCCAGAGTACAGTGCCTCTCACGCTCCCATCGCAGTTGCGTACTGCAGATTGCCGCCTTGTTTGACATCATAGATCAGCCGATTGGGACCAGATGCGATCTTTTTTCGCATCCTACTCTTAGAGGCGGGTTCGCTTCCCGCCGGATGATCCCAGCATTGTTGTTGATTTTGTCACTGATATGCTGCTACAGGGTGTGGAACTATTTATTTTATCATCTTTGGTACCTATCGGAGGCAGAACCCAGCCTGGTTTTGTCACTCCTGCATAATTGCATTACATAATAAGCAACAGTGTTACCAGGCCTAGGCTCACGCATCGACGTCTTGGGATGTAAATACCAGCGTTCTTAAAAAGAAGTATAATTCTGCTTCCAGATCCTTCGAAAGTGTCATTGTCAAGGCAAAGTCAGAGCACATCAGCAGAATTGGCGAGAAACTTGTTCATCTTCTTTTGGAAGCACGTGCATTCTGGTCTCTCGCCAAGGCTGTCCAAGGGAACTTCTGCCAGCCATCTCTTTCATCTCTGCACAGGGAGGATGACTCACTGGCCCATGCCGCAAAGGACAAAGACGATCTACTGGGCTCTCTCTTTGCATCCAAATTGACTCTTGATGACGGGGGGAACACACCGCTGATCATCCCACGGAGTGGGTGATCCATGCAGAATATCCTGTTTACCCAACGCTCAGTGCGCAGAGCACTCCTCTCCCTGGACTTCAACAAGTCGAGTAGACCGGATGGCGTCCCTCCTATTGTGCTGAAGACGTGTGCTCTAGCCTAAAGCGTCTTTTTCGGTACTCCTACTCCCTAGGTGTAGTCCCAAAATAATGGAAGATAACCTACGTGCACCCGATCCCCAAAAATTTAATCGCTCTGATTTGTCCAACTATAGGCCTAACGCCATCACTCCTTTGTTCTCAAAAATAATGAAATCTATTATTCAATCTCGTTTCTACCGTCACTTAGTAAACATCCAATGCGTTTCGTCCGTTAAAATTAATGATTATTCAGTGTTTAAAGTGAAGTGCACTACCAAAATCCCTCACCTAAGTGTAGTATATTGTGTGACTAATTAGTATTTCTTTATGTGAAAACGATCGGTGCAGTAATTATTGAGTTTTTAAACAAAACATTTTCTAGCACGTAGTGATTTGTATAAAACCGTGACAACTCGCCGCTTACTCGCTATGACGTAGACGAGCTCATTGCATAGTTAGGCCGTTCCCACAGTAATCAAGTCTACAAGATGGATTCATATAGCTGCGCCGGTTGTAAAAGTGATATTGCAAGTAATGAATTTATAAGTTGTCATGGTTGTAAATAAAGTACGATGTGTTGTGTGCAAACTTGTCACCAAAGCGATTTAGGAAAATGAGCCTAGAAGCTAAAACTCAATGGAAATGCTCAGAGTGCAAAAACAAGCAACCAAAAACAGGCAACTTAGAAATACCAATTCGTTCTATTAGTCACTCCAAGATAGATGACAAAGTTAAACCCGAGTATCTATCTCAAGATTGTAATGTAACTGTGCGAAGAAATCGTTCAGTGGACTCACAACTTTCTCAAGAAAAATTCAAAGAAATCCTAAAAAAAGAACTGATAACTGAAATTGAGGCCATGCTTGAAAAAATACTGACTCGAATGGTATCAAATCAGCTGAAGGATATAAATAGTCGCTTTGTCGAACTTCAAGAGTCTATGACTTATATTTCTGGACAATATGATGACTTAAAAAAGCACCTAGACTCCACCACATCCGATTTGCAGTGCCTCAAGGATGAGAACAAATTCCTCAAAGAACAATTAAATCACCTCACAACTCGTGTGAAGACTCTGGAAGACGATAATATGAAGCAACAACAGTGGGCCAGATTGCAAAATATCGAAATCACTGGCATACCAGAGGATAAGGATGAGAATACATTAACTATTATACAAAAGATTTCGAAGCATATTGGAGTCTCAATCGAACCCTCTGAAGTGGAGTTTGCGCATCGCGTGCAGCCGCGGCGTGCCACAAGTACCGTGCGTGCGCGCCCTATTATCGCTCGGTTAAGGCATCGTTTTACTAAAGACAAAATAATAGCCGCTGCGCGTAAACATCGTAATTTAAAAGCCAGTGATATGGGGTTTGGATGTGTAACTAATATGATTTTTATAAATGAGCATCTAGCAAAAGAAAATAAAATGCTTCTTTCACAGTGCAAACAAAAGGTAAAGGAACTAAATTACAAATTCATTTGGACAAAAAACTGCCGTATTTTCGTTCGAAAAAACGAGGCTTCACCTCCAATCTCCATATCTTCTTCGGCAGATATTGTAAAAATTATTTAAAATCTACTTACCTGTTTATTCTTTGTACTTTGAAGCGTTTTCATAAATTACTTGTGAATATGTATGCACTTGTTACAAATTCTATACTTTTTATCAGCTAAAACAACTAGATACATTGTACACTATCAAAAACTCACACACGTATCATGCATTATTCTCACATACATTAATAAACATTACCAAAATCACATATACCTGCACTCATCTAACGCTTTACTTACATACATATACTTATTACATTCTCAAATATAAATACAGAATATCCTTTAAAAGATATAATGTTATTTATTATCGATTAATAATAACATATTTATAAGTAAAATTTACACATTTATTAATCATTTATTACTTATTCTTATTAAAAACTATTATTAACTATAATTATTCATATCTTACGCCTATACCTTGCTACATTTTTAGGTACCTTGATTATGTAATTGTTCACTATAACTATTATAAGTACTGGCATAGTCAACTGTTTTTTCAATGGATACTACACTGAAAGAATTAAAACTGTACTATCAGAATGTTTTGGGGTTTGAGGACTAAGACTAATGAATTTTATAATAATTTATTATTGCTTGATTACGATGTGGTTATGATAACCGAAACTTGGCTTTATAACGGAATCCTGGATTCAGAATTATGTAATGATAAATATAATGTGTTTCGTCGTGACCGTGGGTCGTTGGGAGGTGGGGTCATGTTATTGTGTGCACCATACTTGCAAGCCCGTATGAGATCCGAATGGCATTGTGATAACCTTGAGTGCGTTTGGGTGACGGTTCCTTCTAGTGCTGTGAGATTAGAGCACGACCTCCACATAGCAGTAGTTTACATACACCCTAACTCATCACTCTCAGAGAGAACCAGACTGTTTGTAAATCTTATTTCACAAATACGTAATAATCATCCCAATGATCAGTTTATACTTGTAGGCGATTTTAACCTACCGTGTATAGACTGGACACAAGATGGACCTGTCATACTCAGGAAAGGCAGGCAAGAAAGTCCAGAATTCTGCATCACAGCTCATTGACCATACGGCTTTCATAGGTCTTATGCCATATAATGCCATCTTAAATAATGGTAATAAAATACTAGACCTAATTTTTTCAGACTCGTCCGTCACTGTTAGTAGATCCAACTTCCACCTTGTTAAAGAAGACTGTCACCACCCTTCACTCATTATCACTGCGTCAGATATACTCATACCTCCCTTGAAGACACAATCGCGATCAAAGTATATTTATGAGCGTGCTGACTTTAATATCATTAATGAAATGTTAAATCAACAGGATTGGTCGTTTATATTAGACACTAACACAAATATTGAGACTATAATAGCTGGTTTTTATGCAATTATAAATAACTGCATAGAAACAAATGTTCCTCAGGTTTACCACTCTGGTGTGCATACTTATCCCATCTGGTATAGCAGGCCGTTAATAAATTTAATTAAAGAAAAGTTTAAAGTTCACAAACACTGGAAAAAATACAAAAACCCAAACGACTATGCTCAATTTTTAGACTTAAGAAGTAGACAAAAAGAAATGCAGTCAGACTGTTATAATTCCTATATAAAATCTTCACAACAAAAAATTAAAAATAACCCCAAATACTTCTGGTCCTATGTAAAATCTAAGAGAAAGAATATTTGTAATTATCCTCAACAGATGACGTACAATAATTTAGTTATCAGTAACAGTTTTGACATTTGATCCGCTTTTAATAAGTTTTTTGAGAGAAATTTTAATAAACCGTCTGATCTCTATTTACAAGATACGCATAACAGTCCATCGCAAATTGCTAATATACAGACATTAAAATTAATAAAGAGTATATTTTAAAGCTAATTAAAAATCTCGACATATTGACAGGTGCGGGTAGCGACAATATTCCAACAATATTCTTCACCAAGTGTGCAGATGCTCTATCTCTTCCTATCTCACATATTTTTAATCGATGTTTTCAGGAAGGCTACTTTTCTCGCATTTGGAAAACAGCCTACATTGTACCAATTCATAAAAAAGGTCTTAAATCAACAATTGAGAACTACCGTCCCATTTCGATCCTGAACGTACTCAGTAAACTTTGTGAAAGAGTAGTCCATTCTCATATATATCCAATAATTGCCACTTCGATTCCCTCCGAACAACATGGATTTATAAAAGGCCGGTCAACTACTACAAACCTTGGAGTTTTTGTAGACTATGTATCGAATAGTATGGATGGTGGGTCACAGGTAGATGTAATATATACGGATTTCGAGAAGGCATTTGACCGTGTTGACCACAGTATCCTTCTGCGTAAACTATCTGAACTGGGTATGCACGGTAATTTGTTGAGATGGTTCGAGTCATATCTGCGCAATCGTTCTCAAGCTGTAGTGGTAGGTAGCTCACGCTCCGACTTTTTGGAGGTACCATCTGGCGTACCGCAGGGTTCCATCCTGGGACCTTTGTTATATGCCACGTACTTATATGATGTTCGTAGATGCTTTAAGCATGCAAAATTTTTAATGTATGCTGATGATACAAAAATCTTTATGAAAATTAATGGGATTACTGATTGCAGTAACCTTCAAGCCGATCTAGATAGATTAAACTGTTATTATATTGAAAATCGTATTGGTATTAATTTAAAGAAATGTTGTTTTGTATCATTCACTAGAAAAATTAATCCAATTAAATACAATTATAAAATAAATAATTTTACTTTATCGGAGGTTAATAGTGTACTTGATCTAGGGGTAAAAATGGATTCAAAATTGACATTTTCCGAACATATCGATACAATAGTCGCGAAAGCATACAAAAATTTAGGTTTTGTTTTACGAGTCAGTAAGCCCTTTTCAGACATTGGATGTTTACGAGTGCTATACTTTGCATATGTCAGAAGTATTCTGGAGTATAATAGTATAATATGGAATCCTCAATATGTGACTTATATTCAAAAGCTAGAGAATATTCAGTTAAAATTTTTAAAGCACCAACATTCTCGTTTTTCTCTTCACTTTTCAGATGATAGCGAATCTAGTCTCCGCTATAATTTCATGCCTCTTCAAAGTAGACGAACCTCAATGGATATGTCCTTCCTACACGGCATATGTAATAACTACATAGACTGTTGTGAATTAGCGTTACAAATTTTAAGTTTTTGTGTTCCAAATAAACGAACTAGACATACGACACTTTTTGCTACTGCCCTTAAAATAACTAATTATGCTCAAAATTCGATTGTCAATAGGCTTCACAGAATTTATAATAAAACATTTAATGCAATTGATATCTTTCACTCTAGTAAACCTTCATTCAAACGTGAAGTTGCCAAGGTAATTTGCAAAAATATGTCAAATTATAAAATAACCTATAAATTTAAATAGCAAATAGTATTAACAATATAAATACAAGAAAGTTTTTGTAGCAGGTATTAATTGGATACATAATTATACGCTATTGTTTACATACATCATGTCTATATTTATAACATATATTTATTTATGTTCACACACACACACACACACACACACACACACACACACGCACGCACGCACGCGTGCACACACACACACACACACACACACACACACACACACACTTTGACTCACTTTCACATACGTGTGCAAACATACACAATCTTCTGCACTTAAACAAATTTCGTGCGCTTTGTTTACATTTAAATATGTTTATATTTCATACATCTATTTTTAAGTAAGGTGGTGAATACTCTGTGACGTTCTTTTAAGCTAAATAAGTATATTGTAAATCCGTAATTGGCTTCAAGACCTATTTTATAAGATTTGTGTGTAAATATATTGTTACAAGCTGTGGATTTTGTGAATAATAAAAATAAAATAAAATAAAAAATAAAAAAACAGTCAGCTCATGCGCTACCTTGAGGATCACCAGCTGATTAGTGACCACCAGTACGTTTTCCGTTGCGGTCGCTCAGCTTGTGATCCTCTAAATTACCTAACTCATAAATGGGCGAAGGCAGTAGAGTCCAAGGGGGAGGCGTTGGCCGTTAGTTTGGACATAGCGAATGCCTTCGATCGGGTTTGGCATAAAGCACTTCCTACGAAGCTTCCTTCCTATGGGTTTTCAGAGAAATTGTGCAATTGGATCACCAGTTTTCTTGCTGATCTGAGCATCAAGGTTGTAGTAGACGGTGCATGTTCCGATTACAAGTCCGTTAACGCTGGTGTTCCACAAGGCTGCGTTCTATCACCAACGCTGTTTTTTTTGCATATCAATGACACGTTGCAAATCGGTAGCATTCATTGCTATGCAGATGATGCACTGGTGATGCTTTATATACCGGCTGTGCCAATATTTCTCGGGAAAACGTCACCGAGTACCGGGACAAACTTGTGTCTGAAGTCGAAACTTTGTTGAGCGAAATCTCGGACTGGGGGGGAATAAGTCTAGTCCAGTTTAATCCTGAGAAGACAAAAGTTCGCGCATTTATCGCTAAAAAGAACGCCTTCGTCGTGTCTTCTCAGTTTCAAGGCATTCCTCTTGTTGCTTCAGCCAGTATCAGAATCCTCGGCGTCGACATATCGAGTGACGTGTAGTTCAGTAGTCACTTGGAAGAGAAGGCCAATACGTCACCTAAAAAGCTTGGCGTGTTTAGCAGAGCGGGACAGTATTTCATGCCGGCTCACCACCTGCAACTTTACAAGGCGCAGGTTCGGCCACACGTGGAATACTGTTCATCTAGTTCAACTTCATCTCTGGGCCGGGGCTCCCTAGTGCCGGCTCCTTCCATTTGATCGCATCCAGCGGAAAATAGTCAACGACCAAGCTCTTTTCGATCGGCTTGACCCACTGGCAATGCGAAGAGATGTTGCATTTCCTTGCGTATTTTACGCATATAAAATTCAGCTGCACACTCTCACCAATTTTAACATCGCACATCGTGACAAACTCGCGATATCATCCGTACCATCTGGATGACTGGCTGTCCACCACTAAGCGATTTAAAAGAAGTTTTCTTCCTCGCACAACTTCCTTGTAGAATCAACTACCACCAGAGATTTTTCCGGACCGATACGACTTTGGGATCTTCAAGAAAAGAACTTATTCCTTTTTAAAAGGCCGGCAACGTATCTGTAATCTCCCTGGTGTTGCAGCTGTTCATTGGTGGCGGTAATCACTTACCATCAGCTGAGGCGTATGCTCCTTGGCCCCTCTCCTATAAAAAAACATTTAGTTTTAGTGCCATTTCAATGCTAGTTATTAACATTACACCAATTTACTAACTTAAGTATAGCATTATTAATTCTTGATAATTTAGAAACTGTCGTTTTAATTTGAAAATTAACACTGACACTTCAGTCCCTAGAAAATAATACTTTATCGTGGTTATCCCCTACTATGTTAGGAAAGTCATAAATATATACAACAAACAGAAAGGAGCCCGAGAATTGAGCCCTGAGGTACGCGCATATTTACTATTGACCCGGAAGAACTCACACTATGACAAGTTTTGCATTTATTACTTAGATATAAAATAATTATTTTAAGAGCATCACTTTTCACAACGTAGGATTGAAGGTTCCTGATTGATCTTTCATGATGAACACAATAGAAGGCTTTGGATAGGTCACAGAATATACTTAAAGCATCCTGTGACTTCTCCCATGCATTGAAGATATATTTAATCAGCTCAACACCAGCATCAGTTCTTGAGCGACCCCTTGAGAAACCAAATTGATTTCTATGTAGTAAATTATTTACTTAAAAAAATTTACATTTATACAAGAATAGTTTTTAAAACATTTTAATAAGTTTTAGAAGTACAGAAATAGGTCTAAATTAGCGGGGTCCAATGTTCAAACAGATTTAAATAAAGGTATTACTTTAATATGCTTCATTAAATCAGGAAACACACTGATTTGGTACTATTATTAAAATAATAGGTAGTTGGGATACGATTGTATCTATTGTAGACGCAATAACTCTAACGGAAATCCTCACAGATTGGCAGTTTTCTTAATATCAATAGTTTAAAAAAAGACGTGTGGCACTCGGGGACTGCCGCGGTAAAGCTATTGCATAGCATTTTGTATCAACTTATGCAATTGTAATTATTTATTTATTTTATTTATGTAGTATTTCTTTTTCTTTGATATTAATTCAAGTTACACTTTTTGAGCCTGGTGACCGATAAGAAAACAATTTTTTTTCTTTTATTAAATAAATAAATAATAAATGCACTTTGTTCATTCATATTCAAAATACTTTATACACAAATTTTACAAGTACAGCTATTCACTGTTGTACATAAATACCTATACACCTATATACAGACCGTGCCACGAAAGATGAGACTTGGCGAGCGTCAGTAGTGGGGAGCTTGCGCAGGTACTGTCGTGTACGAAATATTATCCATAATTTGTATATCTATTCAGGGATTTTTCGACGACATATGAAATTAACACAACGTAACAAAATTCCAAAAAATATTTATTACGAAATAATAAATTTATAGATAAAAATGGCTGATTATCCTAGTCACTGTCACTGTCAGTAAATGATACACCAGCGGAAAGATTATCGTTTGTAACGCGGCTGCAACCAGGTACATTAACTCTAGAAAATACACTACTTGTTCCAGGAGTTAAAAGATTATCATTTTCGTCAGATGACGATGAGGAACTACCTGAGTCCCCTGAGTCGCTGTCTGACGAATCTTCTCCTAGTCTGATAATTATCTCCGTATCCGTCAAATTGTCTATTATGTGATCACTTTCTATGTAAAAGTCTTCAACTTTTTTTGTTTTATCACATAGAGCTTTCCATTCATTTGGTCCCATTTGGTTTGCCTTTTCTGTTACAAACTCTATCACACGTTTGAGGTTCCATTGCACATTCTTACTACTCACATAACCTTTTATTGATGCCCAAGCCATTTCGATTGGATTTAAATCTGGGTGGTATGGAGGTAATCGCAGTACGTCATGACTGTGTTCAGATAGTATTTTGTCAATTCTGAATGTCTTATATTGTTCTTTATGTATTTTTATCAATTTGTACAATTGTGGTTTAAGCATATCTGGAGTGTAGGGAATTCCTTTTTGGGTTAGCCAAGATTGCATATCAGCTTTCTTGGTATTTGAGCTTGGTGCAGATTCATACTCCTTATTGTGATACGGGGCATTATCAACTACCACGACGGCATTTGGTGGAAGATTGGGTATTAGCTGGGTTCGAAGCCATTTCTGATAATTTTCGTAATTCATGTCGTCGTGGTAATCACCCGTTTTTGACCCCGATTTAAAAGTCAGTAAAGCGTTTGGTATGAAACCACTTTCAGATCCAGCATGTACAATAACTACGCGCTAACCTTTAGATATTGGTTTTTTGAGCCCTTTATCTGAATTATCAGACCAAGATTTGGAGATACTATGCGTGTAATGCACGTAAGACTCGTCAGTATATACAATAGGACGGCCTTCTTGGCGATATTTTCTGACTTTTTTTAAATATTCAATTCTTTTCAGTCTGATATTGGATTTTTCTATAAGAATTTTTCGATTATTTTCGGTCCTCCTCCATCGAAAACCAAGGTCTTTCAAAATGCGGCGTAGACTTGTTTTAGAACCTCGAAAGGCAATATCATCATGCAACTTTGCTAAAATTTTATTAAGGGTCAGCAGTTCCTTGTTCGTAACATGGAAGTTGTGAACACATCTTTTTATCACTCCCTTGTCAAAGTCATCTATGTCGATTAAAAGTTTGGGTCTTGACCTTTTTTTTCCGGGAGTGCGGAAAGTTGGTAATAACTCGAAACTGTTTCCTTCCTTCACAATTCTTTTTACTGTATTAATGATGTTCTAGTTGCGGCCACTGTACGCATTTGTACCTGCTTCAAATTTTGTATACCTTCCTTTGCTTCTTTTAAAATATGGGTGTACACGTCGTAAACCATCTTCCTACTCTTGGAACCAAAAATATAGCCAACTTGCGTGCAAGCAACGAACAGCTGTTTGTTTAAGTCGTTTAAGTTATTGTTGGTGAAATTGTTTTTTGCAGATTTTGATTACTAAAAAGTGTCGATACGTAAGCTCTTCAAGCTTTAGAAGCTATGGAGCAACTAGGAAATGCTCCGCATCGTCATCGTAAGGTTAACCAGAATAGATATGATCCGTTTTCTTTGCCCGATGTAAAGTTCAAAAAGCGAAACCGTTAAAAGAAACATGTTTTCATTAACATAATCTTAAATATACTTTGACATAAAATATTTCATCAAATAAAATTTAAGTTCAAATAGACCATTGTTTATTCAACTATTATTTTTATCCCTAAACTTTACAATCCAGGATTACAAATCAAGTTATTGGTTCGATAATGTCTTCACAATTAATTTGATGTAAAATAACATTAGATATAACGTACAAAAACCGAGAAATTAACAAATTTTTGATCGAGTTCCTAACCAGTACACAAACAAAAATGGCGAAATGTCATTTTCACATTTTTTTTCTATATAGTTATTTGTTACAGAGTACACAGATAAAATTCACTCTCATAGATGACAAATTTCAAACACCACAATCTCTAATTTTTTACTCTGCTATCTTCAGCGCTGTACACGAATGGAACGATGTCGTTGAGAGCCGTGATCGCTCACATGGTTAGCGCTCGTTATAAGTATCACAGTACGGGAGCAACCCGAGTTCGATCCCCACTGGCACCAATGAAATTGTTGCGTGCTGATTTAGCTATCAGTTGGAAAGTCGAAAGTTTTTCTTGGCCGTTTTGTTTTGTTACACTGACGTCTCGCAAGTCACCTAGGGACCTAGGAGGTTGTCGGTAGCTTATTTTTTATTTTTCTTTAAAATTTTCAAAAAAAAATTTTAAAATTTATATTGAGAATCTAAATTGAGAATTTAAACTATACGCGTGTGTGTGTTTGTGTGTATATAAAGAGGGCTACTTTTAATATCGCTCATTTTAATATCAAAAATTTAGGTTATCTTTATAGCAGTATTATATTTTCAATTCAAAATTAGTACTGCATTTGTGATAATAATAAAATGTATGTATATAGAGTACTCACTCATTTTCTTTCACTATTATTTCGTGACTTTCTTCATTAATAATAAATGCACCTTGTTCATTCATATTCAAAACACTTTATACACAAACACCGTGTCGAAGACCGAAAAGAAACGACGTTACACAATGCACGGCCTTCAAGCCACACCTCCGTGCCCGTCGGAGTGGGGAGCGTGAGGTTTTTTCGTTACGGCGGAATAAATTTCTGGATTCGATCCCCGCGCTCAAGGCCCGCAATAGAAGCTATGCAATAGCTTAAAAATCTTTTTGGAAGTCTAGCATACAAACATATATAAAATTAAGAACAGCCTAAATTAGAATATATTATTATTCATCAGGTGGACTGTATGCTCACTTTTTACTCTTATTCCAAATATAAGAAAACATACACTGATTCTATTGTCTTTTCGTCTCATCACCTCAAGGGTAAAAGCTGATAATCAGGGTTTTGTTTTCGGAGCAAAATTAATCGCGGTGACCCATTTGATAAGGTGCTTCACATTTTCATTTAGGTATTGTGTAACTTTTTTGTATTAATTAGTTCCTAATTTAGTCACTGAATTTACGTGTTGGAGAGAGAAATAAATTTTTATCTATTTATTGAAATGTCTATCTAAAAACCGAAAACGAGTTTAAGGTATATTCAGAATAAAAAATACTCGTGATACAAATAGAAATATGAATTTAGTAAATAATAGAAAACATTACAAGCACAAGCTAATATCAGAGACAAGGTTTAGACGGTTAAGAAAAAGTCAATATAATTCTATCTTTTATTACTATAACAGACCGACATTTTAGTACACGTTTACTACAATAATGCTTGAATTCTAGACTTTCAAAAAGATCCCATGGCTGAACCTGGATCTCATGGAAGTAACCCACACATCACATACAGTATCGGATAAAAGTAAATTAACTTCACTTGTACGCTGGACTTGTTTGAGCTTGTTAAAGCAGGGTTATGAATTTAAAAATAAATAAAAACGTAGTTTATATGAAGAACGTGATATAGCATCACGAATTTATTAGATATAAAATGCAAGTAGCGAGAAATCTTGTGAGACGTGAGCCGTTGTTATTTAAAACGCTGCGGAGAGATTAAATTTCCCTTCAGACTTCAAGTAGTACAAACGTTAAGAAAAACAGTACACTTTAACAACACAATACTTGAAACCTATTCACGTTATTGTTGTCTACTTTGATGAATGGTTTAATTATTGTATGGCAAAGGAGATGTGATAAATTTCTTTAATTGAAATCCTTTGAGCAATGTCTTCATTTCATTCGGGATCTTCGTTTTAGTGGATTTTTTTTATAATATACTGGTGTGACTTAATGACGCATCAGTTCATTGTGCCATTGCCATTGCGTCACCTTGTGACGCATCAGTATATTGAAAAAATACTGATGTGTCATAGCGTGAGATTTTGACGACAGCTCAACACAGTGGACAATCAATAATGACAGTCACTCAAGTTCATAAGGCGCCCAAGTGATCTACATAACTGGAGGTTATATCAACAACAAAGCACTTCTTTCGACGTTTTCTCTAATGGTTCACATGTTCTGATACATGTCACAAAATCTCATCACTTTTTCATATCAAATCCCCTTTAAACCATTATTTAACCGATAAAACACAATCCTTCGACGGTCAAGTTTCCGTTTTTCTGTATTTTGTCTTGGGCAATAGATAATAAAAGCTATTTTTATAATAAAATTGCCTTCATTATCAAAAAAATCATGATATTATAACATTGAAGTGAATCTGTTGAGATTAATATTGAATAAAAGAAATATATTTAAAAAAAAAACGATCAGAAATCAGAATCATAATTTTTTTATTTGCTTTAAACATAGTAGTGCAAAGATGTTAACATAATGGTAGGTCCTCATGTTTGACTTATAATTGTCATGCAAATTTAAGAGTATTTACATTTTAGTATACTTAGAGCTAAAAATAAGTTCATAGACTAAACAGAAAACTAATGGTAAACATGAGTCGCAGACAGAACATTACATGTAATGATTTATAAATTGTATAATATTTTATGTCGAATTATTCAAGTCATAAAATAAAGTAAACACAGAAAAGCTAAAGATACAGTTAAAATTTAAAAAACTCTTGGTCATTTAAGTATTCATGGACTGAATAAAAACATCTAGTGAAAAGCCAGGAATGTAACTTTCTTTTAAACATTGGTAACGGCAGAGCTTTGAAACTTGGATGAAGCTTATTATAAATTTTAGTAGAGCATACAATAACAGCTTCGTCTGTATAGTTGAAGTCTTAATCTAGGTTGCATGATCCTATCTCGATGTCTGGTAGGTTTGTTTTTGTTTTGTTCTCTAGTGACAAAATAATGAGAATGTTGTCGTACAAAAATACACATTTGTTTTATATACAGGCAAGGTAGCGGTAGGATTCTAAGATTATTGAAAAGGAGTTTACAGCTTTCAAGAAAATGTACTCTGCAAATAGCCCTAATACATTTCTTTTGGGCTATGAAAGCCCGGCTTACATCCGCTGGTCTTCCCCACAATATAATGCCGTAACTTAATAGTGATGACACATAGCCATGGTAGGCCGCGATAGAGCAGTTTAAATGGATGATACATTACTGAGTCGTCGTAGTGCGTATACAAATTTATTTATTTTCGTACATAGATTGTCTATATGTGCTTTCCAGTCACAGTGTTTATCTAAAGTAATAAATATCAAAAACAACAGGGGCCCCAAGATACTGGCCTGCGGAACTCCATATGGGTTGACACGATACTTTGACCGGAAAGTACACTGTATGGATTCAACGAATGTTGCTATCTCAATACATTGCTTTCTATTATACAAATAACTTTCCAATATGCGTTACCTCTAATACCATATTGATAGATTTTATCCAGTAATCGTTTATGTGGAACAAATTCAAAGGCTTTGGTCATGTCTAGAAATAAAGCAATAAGTGGTATCTTTTGATTAATACATTCAGTAACATAATGTATCGGATTGTAGCAAGCCAATGTACTAGAGTGACCTTTGCGAAAACAGCACTGTTCTTCTGTCGGTATATAATGTGATGTAATAAAGCTATCAATGCACTTGAAGATTACTTTTTCATAGATTTTTGATAGAATTGGAATAAGAGTTATTGGTTTATAGTTATTCATATCACATTTATCGTCTTTCTTGTATATTGGCTTAATAATACATAACTTAAGGATATCGGGGAATGATCCCTGTTCCATTGACAAATTAGTTACATGGGTAAGAGGTCAGCTCAAATCCCTCGCACATGCCTTTACTACACGTGTGCTTCTGCCATCATGTACAACTTAATTGCTGTTTTTAAGCGATAAAATAAAAGTAGCTATTTCCATTTCATTAGTTGGGTATTGATATTGAATTTTTATTGAATGGAATGTTATTTTATCAGAATTTAAATTGTCCTGTTCTAGGTTCGTCATATCTATAAAATATTTATTAAACAATTCACATATTACATTAAGATTACTATATTTTATGTCATTTATACTTATCACGTCAATATCATTATATTCTTTATCATTATTTAAATTAACATTGATAATATTCCATGTCGCTTTACATTTAGTACCCGGTTGACCGAGCTTTGCTCGGTATTTTTCGCTCGATTTTTTTTTAATTCGTGTGTTTTGGAAATTATATTTAGATACAAATTACATACTGATGAAATATAAATAATATTTTTTGATCTTAGCGACATAACAGAAAAAACGGAACTGGTTATGTGAATAAAAAGTCATGAGTGCAATTATTTTAATTTAAATTTTCGTGTTTTTAAAAAATACTAAAAAAAGGGCTCGAAAAAATAGATTTTCTCAAAAAAAGAAAGGAACTTGAAAAAAAATAAAAAAAAGTCGGTCGGTCGGTCTGGGCTCGAACCGGGGTTTTACGATTCTGTGACCGCCCATTTAACCAATTAAGCTATTTATAATCATTAACCGTCTGTCAAAATTTACCTTCTTATTCTAACGATATTGTAGCAGTTTTTCATTGCCTAAAAACACGGACAAAAAGACATTTTCTAAAAATAAATCCTAGCTAGATCGATTTATTATCCCCGAAACTCCCTGGACACTAAATTTTCGTTGGAGCCGTTTCAGAGATCCCCATTATATATATATATATATATATATATATATATATATATATATATATATATATATATATATATATATATTTATATATATATATATATATATATATATATATATATATTTATATATATATATATACAAGAATTGTTCGTTTTATGGTATAGGATTAGAAGCGCTATTTATAACTCTTTGGTTTTGTAATTTTTGAGCCCTATAAATTCACTTTTTGAGTATTTTATTGTACTTTTGTATGCGTATTTTTTAGATATTCTAGAAATTTTATTGCTTCTTGTATATTGGATATATAGACGCCGTTTATTTTTACACGCAAGTCTAATGCCTTTACTAAGCCAATTCTGGTATCTGAGTTTATTACAGATCTTAACAAGCTTTATTGGTAAACAGAGTTTATTAAATAGATCAATCACGTTATGCAATCCGTTGAAAGCTTCATAAGCATTTTTATTATTATATACTTCTGAAAATGATAGGGCAGACATACAGCATTCCAAACTTGATCAAATTTTCTTCACTATAATCAATTGTCTGTATAGTATACTCCTTTTTAATCAACTTCATTTTAAATGATATAGTTTGGGCCGATTCATGGGCAGATAGGCAAACAAGATGTGTGCCTGATTTGGTCCTATACACGTAACTGGCGATCTGGTCAAGACATGCCTTTCCACGAGTTGCAGTATTTATGCGCATTTTTAAGTAAAAGTTTTTTTGGATATCATTTAAGAGATTGTTTGTTTTTGTCGAGTTGGTTTTAATATGTCTATATACCAATCGCCAGCCAGAACTATTTTACGTTTGGGTTTACTTTTAAGTAAGTTATGCAAAAGTTGTTGGAGTTTGATAAAAAACAGATTAACGTCAGAGTCCGGTGTCCGATAAATGTTAAAAACTACTAATTTGTACATAGGTATTTCGGCACCACAGCACTCGAAGCTCTTAGATAGTGATAATTCTCCGCAAACGTTGAGTATTCTTGAGTCAAAGTGCTTTTTGACTAAGATGAATGAACCACCCCATTTTTCGCAATTTCGTGAATAGTAAGCAGCTAATTTGTAATTCGGTATTTTAAGATTTACTTCGTCATCGCTTTGAATAAACGTTTCAATCAAGCATAACACTTGTATGTTTAACTTTTCATCCTTAAATTCTTCCAGTGCAGCTTTTAAATAATCTGATTTATGAAGAAGTTCGGCAATATTTTGATGCATTTTTGTAAAGTTGTTATGGGCGAAAAAATTCTTCCCTATTCAAGTCATTGTTGTTAGGGTGGATTTTCTGTGGTGTTATTTGGGGGTCGTTTGTTTCTTTTGATTCATAGTTGTGTGAAGTTTCAGGATGCGAAAGAAGTGTCTCATTATGTACATTATTTAAAGTAGAATTAGGCAAGAGATTGTTGGCATTTTCATTTTCAGAATGTGTCTTAATTCCTTTTTTAAAATTAATGAATTCATTCTTATATTTTATGTAATTAATTTCAATTTATGTAGAATGTCACCTTTTGTAAATGTGTTTTAAAATAATTATGTTTATATGTGTTCATGTCAATAAATAAACAGTTGTTATATTTCCTACTCAACATATTAAGATCATTATTAAATTTTTTTACATTTAGATTTCGATTTGTCTTTACATTTATTAAGAGACACTTATAGTTCTTGTATTAATTATTAAATTGTATATATTATTAAATTCTATACATTACTGTATAAAAGATATGGATTGTTTTCAATTAAGCCTACAGATAAAATTATCACATCGTCTTCTTTCATGTTCTCAGGAATTACATTGAAATTCATCATAATGTCCCCACTTTGTGCTTGAGATTTAATTATGCTGGTAACGTTATACACGTCGATATGCAAGTATTTTGATCGCCAAGCCGCTTATTTGCTGATCTCCTAGAATAAAGATGTTTCTCTTCTTTGGTTGGTTTGTTTCCGCAAGTTTTTCCTTGTTTTGGATTTCTCTGTATTAAGTCCTCCAAAGCTTTGATTTACTACTGATGATGATCTTGATTCATAGATTTCCTGATTCATAGATTGAGTAGGCTACGTCATTAAACTAAAAAAAACATTGAAGTATTATTATCTGACATGAATGATTAGGCTGTTTGGTATTGATTATTGCCTGTTCCGAAGCAGAGCTGGCAACTTCGTATTTCAACTTAGCATGCGCATTTGACATCATTGACATTGTGGCTGTGTTTGTGAATAGTTTTGGTGTCGTTTTACTTTCGTGGATTTATTTAAGTTGACACTTGGCCCCTTCCTCGTATAACGGGGCAGAAGGTTGTTGTGTCAACATAATGAAAATATTGTGGCACTTGAGTTAAAGATGAATAAAACAAACAATTTACAACCTCCGACTTCTTTTCTAGATGGCATTTTATAATTAATTGCAGAAAAAAATTAAAAAATTTAAAATTTTTAGTTCTATATTTCCTTACTTAATAATAAATACAAAGATAATTAATAGAATCAGGCGTTACTTCCGGATAATTCAGACCTTCAGGATAATTTAGGGCAGTGGTGGTTTATGGAAAGGTTCGTTACGATCACTGTTATCTTTGGGTTGCACTGTCGGGAATGTACTATAACTACTTGGCATGTAAATTATGTGATGTAAAATGTATTATTTTTCAATCTTTTTTGAATACCACTCTATCCAGTAGGTGTGGATGATATCGGGCGTTTTGCCACGACGTGTGTTCATGAAATTTGACGGCTGGGATTAATCCGAACAATTCCTTAAGCACTCCCCTCTCTCTTCGCAGTGCCAGGAAGTCAAGCCTAGCGGAAAGAGCTCGGTCGCCGACGATTCGAACTGCCCTACGCTGAATGCGATCAAATTAAAGGAGCTGGCACTCGGGAGCCGCAACCTAGAGATGGGAACAGTATTCCATACGTGGCCGAACCCGCGCCTTGTAAAGTTGCAAGCGGTGTTCCAGCATGAAATTAATATTATCCCGCTCTGCTGAGCACACCAAGCTTTTTAGAGGACAATTTGTCCTTCTATTCCAAGTGATCACGAATTTGCATGTCACTTGACATGAAAAATAAGTTTATGTTTAAGAAGTAATACAAAATTTTTTTTTCACAGAAAATTAGATAAATTTTGATTTTCCATCATGAATTTTCATAACCCTGGTGCAGATACCAAGGAAATCAAAAATTAGGATGTTTTTATCAATTCTGATAAAAACATTACGTTTTATATAGTAACAATGAAATAAATAAATAATGATAATTAAAGTTGTTCCATTAACACCCGACAGCAAATCCTTAAAACTCAAATTACATTTATTAACGTGGTTAGGGTAATCAACGACCTAGCGAAACAAAACCAGGGAAGTCGTATCTTTACCTCTGTAGTTTGGTTCTGGACCAACAAGCGGCGCAATTTTCTGCAACTACGTTCGAAGCGCTATTAGCAGCGCTCATGTGACGATGCGAAGTTACTCCTCTAGAATATTTCACAAGGAATGTACGCAGTTTCGTGACGCGCCACGGACATTACTGTTTAGTGTCGGACAAACTTTATATTAGAATTCTTAATAAAACTGTCATAAATACACAAATGGTATATTTTTATATATACCGACAACAAACGTGGTAGCGATTAGATCGCATTATTTATTTTATTTCCTTTCATAAATCAGAGTTTATTGGTAAAATGTTCGCAAAATATAAAGCGGACGCGCCAGGGGTATCAATATTCAGACGTTTCGGATCTTTTTGACTAGTTTGTACCAAATTGGACACAAAAACTATCGTGGCTCAGTGAGATGATACCTGCATTATAGTAGCATAAAAATATTTTGGGTTCTAATTTTAATACTACGGGTACTTTTTTCTCCAGACAACGTAAATTGAGCCTCTCATTCACCCAAATCCGATTTGAAAATAAGTCCTTCAGTTACCATCTTCCCATTTGAGCACATATTTAGTCGTTACAGCGAACAAACTGCGAATTCGCTTATTAAGATAATTAATGTTGCGCGCCTTAGTTGACGTCAGGTACCTGGCACTAGCGCCATCTAGTGTCGTGGACCAGACACAGGTGGGCTTCCTAGAAAATTTCAATCTTGACGTTCGACCAACAGCGCCATCTAGTATCGAACAGAAGAATCAAGCTTTCTAGAAGCCCCACACTCGAACTTTCTGCGCCTGGTCGGTTGGCGCCCGTATTAACTTGAATGTTCTGGATGATTCGGTGAAAAAGGTGTATAAAAAGGCGCGGCTAGAAGCGATCGGAGAATTATTGAATTCGGCAAGACAAGCGAAGCTTCGGGGCGATATAAAGTGAATCAATGTGAATAATTATTAGTGCCTTTTAAGTTTTAGTGTAAACTGAATTAAAGTGTTAATTTTGGTAATTCAACCGGCAGTTTTTATTGTCACGAACCCTAAGCTCGTAGCAATTGGTGTCAAAAGTGGGATCAAATCATGCCGATTTTAACTAAGGAGGAAACGGAGGGTGTCCGTAACCGAAGTCAATGCCAGCAGGAGACGGACCAAAGAAGATTTGGTGGTGCAATGTAGCATAAGTCTGGGGGCCAACTGTCAACCGCGGAGGCTGGACCGTCAGCAGCTCCTACAACTGCAGCACCTGACTAGGTGCTCTCATGATGATGCTGCAGAAGCAGGCTTGCCGGCAGGAGGAACAGGCCTGCCAGCAGGTGGAACAGGCACGCCGACTGGAAGAGCAGTTGCGGGGCGGATAGGAGGAACAGGCCCGTTGGTTGAAAGAGCATCAGGAGAAACAGGCCCGCCGACAGGAGGAACAGGCCCGCTGACAGGAGGAATAGGCCCGTCGGTTGTAAGAGCAGCTCAAATGCGATAAGGAAGAGCAGATGATCCTCATGAAGGACATTCACGCTACCTTCGGGAAAGAGATAAGGGAGGTGAAGGATAAGGTTGCTCAACATGACAACCGCCAGTCGGAAGCTGAAACCCGAATCGACCAAGAGAACAATCGGGTGAACGCCGTAATGGCTGACGTGAAGAAAACGCTGGACGACCTCAAACTGAGGGATGGAACTACAGCTTCCGTTGTAGATACTACACCTTCGCTACGTGGGTACAAGGTGCCACCGTTCGACGGGACTTCTTCCTAGTCAGCTAACAAAATCAAGTTCGAGGCTGTTATGAAAGCGAACGGCTAGAATAAAAGTCAGGCCATGACTGCTCTCACACTAGGCCTGCGCGACCATGTCTTAACAGTTCTGGAAGCTCTCGGTGAGGAAGTGACTTATGAGCAGCTCTTCGAGGCATTGGAGGCAAGATATGGTGACGCTCACCTGGAACATGTCTTTCTTATGCGCAGCTTAAAGATTGCCTGCAACGCATCAACGAAAACCTGCAGCAGTGGGCTCCAGAGGTGGAGAAGCTGGTGCGAAAAGCATACCGGTCTGTACCTGCGCTCATTGAAGGGAACCTGGTGCAGACATTCATCGACGGCATCCGCGACCTTGAAGATTCAGAGCTGCTGTGAGACTCGGGCACCACGATACGCTTGAGGACGCCTTGGCCCATGCACTGGAGGTGGAAGCCGAGCGCCAGGATTATCATTCCCATCGCGTCAGGGAGGTTGCAGCAGCAACAGTTCGCGACCTCAACAAAGGATACATCCCTGGGTGCTATGGTTGTGAGGAAAGGGGCCATCTTCGATCCAGCTGCCCTAAGCGAACCCTAGAAAGGGATGGTGAACGATCTCAGAAGGGTAGTGCGGCCAACAGCACCGCCCAGCAGCAGCAGGGAAACGAGTAAAAGCCAGAACTGCGGGGCGGGTGCTGGTTGATGTTAAAAGAGCCACAAGGATCGCAATCTCACAAACCTATGATGGGAACAGCATACTGCATTTGTGATAATAATAAAATGTATGTATATGGAGTACTCACTCATTTTCTTTCACTATTATTTCGTGAATTTCTTCATTAATAATAAATGCACTTTGTTCATTCATATTCAAAACACTTTATACACAAACACCGTGTCGAAGACTGCCGAAAAGAAACGACGTTAGACAATGCACGGCCTTCAAGCCACACCTCCGTGCCCGTCGGAGTGGGGAGCGTGAGGTTTTTTCGTTACGGAATAAATTTCTTGATTCGGTCCCCGCGCTCAAGGCCCACAATAGAAGCTATGCAATAGCTTAAAAATATTTTACAATATCTTTTGATGATATTTTAAGAAATGTAAAATTCTTCGCACATGCATTTAAATTTCGTTTAAGTAATGATTCGGCGATGGCCGAAGAAGAATTCAGTGACTTAGAATTTATGATCGTAATATTAGTATTAATATTCTGATTATAAATACTAAGTCACTTAATTCTTCTTATCGTTAATATTTTTTTTTAATCTTCCTGATCTGATTTAGTTCATTTTGTAAAATTGTTAAAATTTAACTCGTAGTAATTGCAGAGTCGACCTTACCAGTTTCACTTTTAATTATACTACTTGTCATTTTAATTTTACCAGAAACTGTCTTTATTTTGTTGCTCATATACAAATACTTGACTATGGAGCGTACTCTTGCAAAAAATTTTGAATATTTTTCACATATTCCATAAATAAGAGGCTTGGATTAAATGACATTTCATTGTAAAGTTTATATTACCTTTTGTCTAATTTTATGGACTCCTAATGTCACCCATTCTTTGAATACCTTGTGATTGTTCAAGGAGAATGTTTTAGAAGTTAAAGTATTACCAAATTCATTGCAAATAAGCTTAAATAATGTTCCGTACAAAAAATCTGTATTATTTTATTACGAAAGTAGTGGAAGTTTATTTACTATGTTACTTCAAAGTTTCTCCAAGTGACGTGCATTTACTGGAACAAGCACAAATTTTTCATTAACTTGATTTTTGTGTACATAAGATAATGAACCTAATTGTCCACGGTGATCAGGCTCAATTTTTGAATTACATTTGTGATAACGGTTTTATCAATACAAGTTGAACTAGATATAAGAATACGCGTTGACTCCAAAAATATATTTAAAAGACTATATGATTGAAACAATGATGTATATTTAATGTTAGCAGAGAAATTTTCTAGTCACTAATTCTAATCACATATTTCAACGGATTTGTTCTGTTTATTAAGCTTAGTAAAAACTTCCTCCATATTTTTTCAAAAGTATCTTATATGAAACGTAAGTTGACGCTTAGGCCGTTTTCTCACTACGCGAAACCAACACAACATCAACACAACATAATGTGACAACTCTAACCGCCATACTAATGTATGCGCCGTTTTCTCACACACGGGGACAACACAACACCAATACAACTTTGAACTAACAATTCTTCTACGTTGTCTTGTCCGCTAGATCGGATCAACTTTTTTGTTGTGACAACAGTGTGACAACATAGCCGCCTTGCGAACTCTATAGGGACTTTTTCACTGCAGGCAACACGACACCAACACAACATTCGAGTGCGCCCTCCTCGAACATTTTCACGCGTGTCTAGAAATTGTTTTTTTTATATTTAACCTAATTAATAATGGAAAAAACGGACGTAATATGGCACGTAATATGGCATTATTTATATGGTTATATGGTGAAGTATATAATCAAATGTTGCTATAGACATGCGAAAGTAGTTGAAAAATTTATTTTCGTGCTCCCGTAGCTTATCAAAGAGCACGTAAAATGCTCCATAAACATATCTCTCACGTAGTAAAGGGTGACTCGAACAAATCTTTCTCCGCTTTCTTCTTCTTAAGTATAGTAAAATAGCTAGCAGTTGTCGTTGATTGAAGGCAGGACACATAATTGCGTGCGTACTCGACAAATGAATACAAAATGTGACAGTCGTGTTGTGTTGGAGTCGTGCTAGTGAAAAAGGGATGGACAACATTAAAAGTTGTGTTGATGTCGTGTTGGTTTGGCGTAGTGAGAAAACGGCCTTACAATAATGAGGTGCTCAAACTCAACACATACCATTTATACAGTACGCTCAACAGAGAGGCTCACAATATCTTTACGTTCTTTACATGGTAATTATTTGCGAATTATAATTAGGGAGCCACTTATTAAAACTGTTTCTCTTTTAAAAAAACTGACCGCCTGGTTATTGCTGAAGTTTAACATTTATTAAAAGCTTTAACCAAATTGGGCTTTTAACCAATGTTCAGTAATTTATAATAATATATGATGAATATATTGTTGATATTTAAGAAAATTTTAATTTCTTGCTCTTTGCCTATCATGCCTTATGTATTTTGGTGCACCATGAAATATAGTTAATATCTTAGTTGTGATCAGAACATACGAACATTTTTAAAGAAATAGTTTGAGGGGTTACAATATTTACGGAATTCAAATGTACGGCGGCCCGACTTGCACTTAGACGCATTTATTGCTTTAAGTCTGGTAGGCTTGCACATATTATTATATAAATTTTATAATTCGTCAAGACAAATTCAAAAAATAGTTGTGTACACTTACGTGTTTGTGTGTTACTTTTCATCACCGTCGTTTTCGTCGTTGTCATCATCACTACAGCCTAGATCGAAGCCCACTGATGACATTAGTCCTCTAGTGTCATGTCCAGTTCATGTCTAGTTAGAAATGACAAGTTTTTATTGCTTACGTTATAATGAAGATGTTGCTGACCATTTACCGTTTCAGTTTCCCCTTGTCATCTTCTAGAACACTTGCAGGAATATATTGGTATTGGAGTCTTGGAAGCCGCCTCTGCAGAGCGCGGCATGTTATGCCACTTCTTTTATACATTTCGACGTTGAAAGAACATGAACAGTTAGATTTTTTATTGTCTATAAAAGTGTTAGATAATCAGTAATGGTGAAATTCGCAGTGGTAAATAATACATAAGAGTAACTTTTAGTGAGTGTTAGTTATGATCTAAAAATAATGAAATCTGTTTCTATTTGATGCTTTTGTAAGCGATTTTCTAGCGACTTTAGCGTCAATTCCAGCTAAACCATCAGCAACTTACTACTCTTGGAATAATGGCTGCTAATTAAAATCAAAAACTTTTTATGGAATATCGCTGACAAACGAGTACACTGTTCAACTTATTGCTAAAGGATGCTGTGATATATAGACACCTACATCATCCTTGATTAAAAATTAAAATGCCTCGTTTCGCGTAAAAACGGTATCCGGTTTTGAACAACCATCATAACAGACACTGTAGTAATATCTATTCCACGCTGATTATCTGTATGAGCGAAGTCCTTCTTCGGTCAACCTGACTCATTGGTGCTGTAAGTATAAGCTTTTGGTAAAAATACTCGCATATAAAACCTTGGATATCGTATGACATTTGTAAAGAAAAAGTTAAATACAGTAAAAAAAACATGTTTGCAGTTCACACGCGTTAAAAGTGAAACTGTAGTATCATGATAGGATATTTCTAGAGTTTATGTAATTAAAACATAAATAGCTTTATAGTCAAAACTGCATGTTGTAATCAATCTCACTCTCTTGCATGGTTAATCCTATAGAATTATATGTTTATTTCGTTTTAGAGTTGCTTTTTCGTTTTTTTTTTTGAGTTCCAAATCACAACGATTCTAAAGGAGTTTTCACTTCGCAAAGTTCGAGAAAAAACAAAATAAAATGGAATTGACTGTCTTATTTTTTGAAATCAATTATAAAATATTATTAATAAAATATGTACTTAGAAAATATTCTCTAATCGATACAAGTTTGTCCGCTGTGCAAGTGTGCAAGTGGACTTACTGAGAAATTTAAAAACGCTCAGCAAAACTATAATACCATTTCTCAAACACTTTAACTGCAATCCACGAGAAATACCCATGTCCCGCGAGATTTTCGTTTTGAAGTACAAGATATCTTAGAAAGATTTGCGGGAAATACAATTCTGAAATATTTTAAAGAATATTTCTTTATTGTTATTTGTTTAGTATTAGATATCTTATAAAATAACCATCGATATTGTTGGATATTGTGAGAATCATTCAACCGTGGCAACCATGGTAACACTACCACTACAAAAAAATTTCACGCTTATACCACAAAATCATAGCTTTGCGATGCAGTTGTATAATAAAATACAAATATTTAAGTAATTTTAAACCTTTTTAACTTATAATTCATCTTTGAAGTTTTTAAGATTTTAAAATTTGTCAACGTTATTTTTCCACATTTGAAAACAACGCTGTTACGACTATTGCTTTCTTCGTGGAAAGGAGTTCACATTTCGCTCTAGACTATTTAATGTATGTATGTATATAAGCAAACTTTCAAAAAAAAATTATTGCTTGCTTCAGATCACTGTTCAGTTATATTAACAGACAACGATTAAGAAAGAATTAAATTTTAGTTCACTTATAAGCAACCAATGAACTCAAAAAACATTCAATAACATTCTGCAGTAAAATAATCCCCAAAAATTAAAACAGTTCATTCTTATGCAAAAATTTATTTTATTAAATTAATAAAAGGAAAAATTTGTAATATTCTTAAAACGCAAGTCACTTGACAAATTATAAAGAAGAAGACTATAAATTAAGCTATCTTTTTACCGAAAATGGCTTAGCTTCTTAAAGGAAAACGACTGAGCTTAGGAAATAAATAGCAAACCAATGGTGACTGGATTGACAATTAATTTTACCGCCGAATTTAATGCCACGTAGTAAAATTTACATACAGTAGTAACAATACTACAAGGGTGCAGAATGAGTTCTTTCAATTCAATTTAGTATTACCAGTTACTCGACTGGGCACACATTATTGGAGTGATGCATACGATTTGACAACAAACCCCAGAAAATATACAAAATCCGACTTCGGCGGAGTTTGAAAACTATATTAAACAAAGATTGTATGAAAAGTGTTGTTAATTATTGTACAACTTTAATGATTGTGAACCGTTTTCTTTTCTAAAAAAAGTTAAGCTAGGTAACTTGCTGATTCTTCCCAGGATAGAGATATGTTTTAAACAGTGGTAGATTAACTATTACATTAACTTTCAATAAGTGCTATTTAAAATCTATATTAAGGATTTATATTGCTATTACCTATTTTTTAGGCCCGACCCAACTCGTAAGCATTAATTTTTTTTTCTTATATAGAACATGAGATGCAGGAAGTATAATAATACTATTACGAACTTAGTGTTCGTGACAATGAAAACTGCCGATTGAATTACCAAAATTGACCCTTTAGTTACCGATCACCAATTACAACTTAAAATAATTAATCACAATTAATACTTTAGTTCACTTTATTTCGCTCCAAAGACTTCGCTTATATCGAAAAATATAAGCGAAGTCTTTTATACCGAAAAATCTAGCATTTTCCAGCAAATACCGGTCGCGACTAGACTAGATGTAGAGAATTCGAGTGTGGAGTTTTTTACAAAGCTTAGTTCTTCTATTCGATACTAGATGGCGCTAGTTGGAGAGTTCTAGAAAAACCTTGACACTCCTATTTCTGCTGGTGTTGGGCGGTGCTGTTAGCCGCACTACTAAAGATCGTGGATACCGTCGATGAATGTCTGCACGAGGTTCCTTTCCATGAGCGCAGGTACAGATCGATATGCTTTTCGAACCAGCTTCTCCACCTCAAGGGTCCACTGATGCAGGTTTTCGTTGATGCTTTGCACGCGGTTTCTAAACTGCGCACGAAAGACGTGTTCCAGGTGAGCGTCGCCATATCTAGCCTCCAATGCCTCAAGGAGCTGCTTGTAAGTATACCCTTAAACACTGATACGATTGCTTTAACTGGTTAGCTTTACAAGTTCACAACACGCGGGACATAAACCGCAGCTTTTTATTTTAAGACTGATTTGCTTCCCTCTTTCGCCTCTTACGTTACCCACGGGATGACATGGGGTAGTGAATATTCTTACACAACCACTGCCCGGTCGCACAATAGTGAAAGGCTATGACGAATACTTATCAAAACTACCTAGTTACTTTGAATGTGTAAGAATGATACAATCCAAATACTTTAATATATCGAAAATTAGTAAAACACTGTAATAATATTAATAATACGTGAATTCATTACAAATGTTAAGAAAATAAAATTATTTGTATGTATATTCGATGTAAATATCTCAAATTCTAAATTTATAAAAACTGTAAGATCTATATACGAGTAACTCTATGATAATTATTATGAAAATATAATGACTAATAAATTAATTGATACTTATTAATAGAGAAAATGTGAACCAAAAACGATAAATGTGCAATGCCATTAAAACAAAACTTGTAAAAAAAAACAAGTATCGCAACTCTGTTCTTCTATTGTAAAAAGTTGTGAGATCCATGTAATACCAAGTCGGTTAATTTATTCAGTACCTACTTAAGGGTTCTTCTGTCTTAAGTTATTACGTAATTAACTATAACAACATGTAATTGTCACCATATCAATATTAAAAACCTTTTATGTTTTAAATAAATAGATTGACTTGGGCCATCGCATGAAAAGACTCGTACGTATCTCACAAGTAACAAATATTGTATTAAATTCGATTGCAGAGTGTGTACCTATCTACACCTTTTATTGCATTATATTATACATAATGTACAGGTACACTGATTCATTCACTGCAAATGTGTAATTGTATAGGATTACAAAGTTTTTAATCCTATATAATTATATGGTATTACAAAGTTATTTATGAGGTTAAAGTATTTAGAAAACGGGACCGAAATTGAAAAATATTTTAGTTTTTCCATAATTGATACACTAAACGCTAATTATGTTCTAAGTTTGAAGCTTTTACGTCTGCTAGAAGTGCCTTAGAGTTTTGACGACCGGTCAGTCAGTGAGTGACAAAATTGAGACACTTTGACTAATTATAATTCCTAAGCTACTGGTTCAAATTGGATGAAATATAAAATATACCGTGTTTATACAATGCCTGTTTGGTTTCTGAATATTCAGGTTTCTAGTTTTATCCACAACCAAGTTATATAGTTGAAAATGGCCTGAATGGCTTCGAGAAAAGTGTGGTACGGCCGTGCCACTTTTTTGCTCGACTTGGCGGGAACACTGCCCAGCCCCCAGATAATAATGATTCTTAAACATAAACATAAACACTCACGCCTGTCACCCTGAGGGGTAGGCAGAGACTACGGACTTCCATTTGGCACGATCCTGACATACCTCTTTCGCCTCCTTTACATCCATATATCTACGCATACATGCTCGTCGGTTAAGGGTACTTCTAACGTGGCCCATTTTCAAAATATCGCCAATTTGGTCGATAAACTTTTTTCTAGGACGTCCCTTCCCTACTCGTCCGATCACATCTGCCATATAAATTTGCTTTGTCACTCTTTCCTCATTCATTCTTTCTACGTGACCAAACCACCGAAGCATTCCTTTCTTAATCCTGGTCACAATATCTTCTTGCATACCACATTTATCTCTTATCACGCAATTTCTCACCCTGTCATTCAGATTAAACCCTAGCATATTCCTTAAAGACCGCATTTCGACAGCATTTATTCTACTTTCGTGCTTCTTCTGCCACACCCAGCTTTCACTACCATACATTAAAGTAGGTACTAACACAGCATTATGAATTACCATACGTGCCTGTTTTGACACATTCTGGTTCTTCGTTATAGAGTGTAGTGCCCATTCACTCTTTCCCTATCATATATATATATATATATATATATATATATATATATATATATATATATATATATATATATATCTGTTCTATATCCCTATCACATCTACCATCCCTGCTATAACACATTCCTGTCCACTCTGTCATAAGCCCTTTCCAAGTCCATTAACGCACAAAAAACTTTCTTGTTTTTGGCTAAAAACTTCTCCGCAATCATGCGCATGGAAAAGACTTGATCTGTGCACCCCATTCCCTTTCTAAAACCCGCTTGCACAGCCCAAATTTTTCCATCAGTTTCTTTCATAACTCTTTCAATTAACACCTTAGCATACAGTTTACCCACAATACTAAGCAAGCTGATAACGCGGTAGTTTTTGCAGTCCTGCTGTGACCCTTTTCCCTTATATATTGGTACTATAACTGCTTTACACCAGTCATCCGGTACCCGTTTTAATTCCCAACATAAATTAAACAAGGTGTACAGCAGGTCTGCCACCACTCCCTCTCTAGCCCTTAGCATCTCGAGTGATACTCTATCATATCCAGCTGCCTTACCTGCTTTCATGCTTTTCATTGCTTTCATTATTTCATCTACACTTATCTCCATACCCCTTTCCACTTCTTATGTAATTACTAGTTCATTTAATTCAAACGACTCTTCACTCATAAACACGTTTTCAAAGTATTACTTCCATCTGTTTAAATTCGAAACTTCATCATTCAGAATACATCCATTCTCGTCTCTTATAGCATTTATTATAGGCTGTTTTGTATTTCCCCTGGCAGTTCTTACGAGTGTCCGGAACATTTTTATGTTAGCCTGGAAATTATCAGATATCCTTCTATCATTCTTATCCGTTCTTTCTTTTTTTTTCCTTACAACCACTTCTTTTACTCTCTTATTTAGACGTCCAAATTCTGCCTTTTTTCTTTCAATCTCATCATTCATACCAGAAGAATTACCGGCTTTGGTTGCTAGTAAATCTAACCATGCTTTCTTCTTTGATTTAACTTCCACCCGTACCTCATCATCCCACCATAACGTATTACTTTTCCTGTCATTTGTTCTCTTACTTACACCACATACTTCGGTGGCGGTATCCACCAAACCTTTCATAATATTATCCCACACAGTATTCAAGTCTAAATCATTCATACACAACTCATTCAAATATCTAATATTTTTTCTCAGTCTACATTTATACTTCTCTATCACATCTTCATCTAGTAACTTCTCTATTCTTATACGCTGTAACGCAGTGGTAGACACAGATGTCCGATGCCGCCAACGCTTGAAAAGACCATTAATTCGGCATAAGACCAAGTAATGATCCGTCCCTACGTTGGACCCCCAGTAAACCCTTGTATCTACGACTGCGCTCCTCATTCTTTCATGCACAATTACGAAATCTATCATGCTTCTATCATCACCTCTTTCCCGTGTATACATGTGAATCTTCTTATGACGAAAAAAGTATTCGTCACAAAAAGATTCTTTTCCGCTCATACGGTGAGGAGGCCTTCACCATTCTCATTTATACTTTCATCACCAAACGTTCCCAATATCCTTTCATAACCAGCCCTCTTCACCCCAACCCTTCCATTAAAGTCTCCTAACATAATAATATTTTCATTTTCCTTACATTTAGTCAACACCATCCTTACCATGTCCCAAAATTACTCTCGGATGTAATTGGGCTTAGACATGTCTGGGGCGTACACCCCTAGCAGGAACAGCTTCTTTAAGCCCACTTTCATTCGTATCCATAGCAGTCTCGGGATTACACATTCATACTCTTTCACACATTGACCCATTCTTTCTGAAAGGATGAAACCGACTCCCTGGCATGCCCGTTCGGTCTCGCCCACACCAGACCAATACGCGGTATAGGTGCCGTGTGCAGTGGCATCCTTTCCCTTTCGTTTCGTCTCATTCACACATAACACATCTATTACTCTGCATTCATCATTTCGCATACTTCATCCATCTTATCACTCATTCCTCCACATACATTCAGCGTAGCCAGACGGGTTTCCGCAATCCACTTTTCGCCCCTCCGGGAGACAGAACGTGACGGGTGGCGAACCTCGTCGCCGGTTTTTCTCCCGGAGATTCTTCGCACCCCTGCCCCATTTAAGGGGCGCCGGGAACTCGGAGCCATTTCTTTTATTTCCTGAGTCATGGTGCAAACAAGGGGTGGTGGTAGATTTTACGCCGCTACCATACGGCGAGGAGCCGAGTCTATTTTTTCGGCTTTGTCGCTCGTTTAGCACCACCCGGGGGACACGTGTAGGGTGGGCCTAAAGGTTAGGTGGTCGGAGCCTACGGACGCGAGTGACTCATGATTCCTATATAGGAAATATGTAGCAATCACAGATAATAACAGCTTTCTTAAGTTCTCCGCTTGACACACTCAGTAATACCTACTGACTACTGAACCAGCAATCAAAGTAAAAATGAATTTTAATATGAATCATTTTAATCTTTGGATAAAAATTGATATTCTATTCTATTGATAAGGTTTTGTGAGAATTTCCAAACAAGTATCCATTTATTGAAAGCAATACTCATATTACATAATATTTACATTTATTTGAGACAACAAATTGTTAATTTATAGAAAGAGAAAGTTTCTGAGATAAATTAGAAAAGATAAGCCACGAAACAGAAAGGTGGACCCTTCCTAATTAAAATTACTCCGAGGTTATGCTTTCAGCATTCCCTTTATTTGTTCTCTATTAAGATACAGTCGCGCAATCATAATAGAAATAATAAAGTGTTAATTAAATTTATTTATAAGATAACATTTAAACGCTTTCTACTAAAAAGGTTTAAAAAACATTTAAAAATTTTATACATTTCGTCATTATTTTTCATTTTTAAAGGAAACTAAAAGGCTTTGAAATGTATGGTGTTTTTTTTTAATTTTCCGATTCCTAATGAATAGTATAACGTATTTCATAATATAGTAATCTGTTTGGCATTGCAAATCGAATCGAATATATAACCTAATTCCTGTAGAAAGGCGATAAAAAGATTGGAAAGATTAGAATAGTTAGTAACAATATTCTTGATTGCAGGAAAACTGTGTAAATAGTACATATTCTATACATTAACATAGTAACATAAAAACTCACGCCTGTCACCCAGAGGGGTAGGCAGAAACTACAGACTTCCATTTTGCACGATCCCGACACACCTCTCTCGCCTCCTTCACATCCATACACCTCCGCATATATGCTCGTCGGTTAAGGGTACTCCCAATTTGGCACGTTTTCAATAAATCGCCAATTTGGTCGATAAATTTTTGCCTAGGACGTCCCTTTCCGACTCTGCCATTCACTTCTGCAACATAAATTTTCTTTGTCACTCTTTCCTCATTCATTCTTTCCGCATGACCAAACCACCGAAGCATTCTTCAACAGCAACAGCAGCTTTTTTAATCCTGGTCACAACATCATCTTGCAAACCACACTCTCTTATTACACAATTTCTTACCCTGTCATTAAGATTCAGCCGTAACATACTCCTTAACGACCGCATTTCTACTGAGTTCATTCTACTTTCATGCTTCTTCTGCCACACCCAGCTTTCACTACCATACGTTAAAGTAGGGACCAACACAGCATTGTGAATTGCCATACGTGCCTTTTTCGACACATTTTGACTCTTCACAATAGAGTGCAGGGCCCCATTCACTCTATTCCCCGCATTCACTCGTCGTTCTATATCCTTATAGTATCTTGCATCCCTGCTAAATACGCAGCCCAAATATACAAACTGATCTACTAGCTCGATCAACTCCCCTTCTTTTCTTATTTCACAAATTGTTTTTATTTATTCGTTAAGAAGAAAATTGCAAAACGGCAAATTAGCTCTAAATTACTTGTGTCTTGTGCCTCATTTACCAAAGATAATGAAAATATGTCATCATAATCATTATCATCCTTACCGCCCTTCACAAATTCACCGCTGAACATAGGCCCTAGGAATCCCTCAATAACAAAACTGCCACTCTCCTAAACCTACCTGCATCCATCGACTTTCTGCATCTCTTACCACGTCATCACTCCATCTAGTAGTGAGCCATCCTTACCCCCACGATTACACTGCGAGTATTACTTGAGAACTTTCTTCCTTATCCTGTCCCTCTCCTACATATCATGTCTATTGCCACTTAAGTTTACGTTGCTTTGTTTTTTTATAGAAGAGGGAGCAAAAGCAAGCAACCATACGAATCACCTGATGTTAAGTGACTACCACAGCCTCAGAGCACATCTCTTCGCAGCGCCAGTGAATCAAGCCAATTGGACAGCACTCGGTCGTCGATGATTCGAGCCGCTCTGCGCTCGATGCGGTCAAGTGAAGGAGCTGGTACTGGGAAGCCTCAGTCCAGAGATGGGAACTATTTTCCATGCGCGGCCGAGCCTGCGCCTTGTAAAGTTGCAGGCGGTGTACTGAGTAGGCTGAGTACGCCAAGCTTTTTAGAGGCCAATTTGACCTTCCTTTCTAAGTGACCACAAAACTGCACGTCACTCGATATGTCGACACTCACGATTCCAATATTGGCTGAGGCAACAAGGGGAGTGCCTTGAAATATAGGAGATACTACAAAGGGGTTTTTTGTGGCTAACACGCAAACTTGCGTCTTCTAAGGGTTATATTGGACTAGGTTTTGTCGCCCCCAATCCGAGACTTTGTTCAGCAAAGACTCGACTTCAGACACAAGTTTGTCCCGGTACTCGGAAACGTTTTTCCGGGAAATTTTGGCACAGGTTTTGGTGTACAGAGCATCACCAGTGCTGTCTCATCCGCGTAGCAACGAATGTTTCTGGAATCATTGATACGCTCAACGTTCAAGTTCAAGCAACCGAAAGTAACTCGAGGTAGTCAGAGCATTCTTATTTTATTTTATTTTATTTTATTTATTAAGGAACAGCAAACAGCTCCAAAATACAGCAATATTTAAAATACAATAACATGATGACATATTACTTATAATGTTAATTTAAATTGTCGCGGACGCTGAATAAAAACTTAATAACTAAAAAAGAAAGAGCCAAAATAATATTATTTTTACATTTTTTGTTTTTCAAGTATAGATATTTTAATAGCAAGAATATTCGGTGTAAACAAATCTATGTTACCATCATTGAAAAACTCGTTAAAGGAATGCATCATACAACGAACTGGCGCGCGCAAGCCGGTATTTGTCCAGCATGTATTGACGGCGAACAAGTTACGAGTGCGCACAGCGCATATATGAGCACTTCTAGGAACTACGAAATATAAATTGGATACTAACTCACTATTGCTAAATTTGTTGTTTACTATTTTATACAATGTTATAGCTTCAATATACGTCTACATTCAAGCGACAAAACACCACACTCTCACCAATGGGATACGAGACAAGTAAGACTTATGGCATTTATAGTACATGGCACGCAAAAACTTATTTTAATTTTTTATTATTTTTATTTACACTTTATTGCACCTTAATAAAAAGGATTACAAAGGGCGCACTTAATGCCATTAGGCATTCTCTCCCAGTCAACCCGGGGCGTGTGGAAATTATGTGTATATTTTGGACTTTCTCAATAGCTTCTTTGTATACTTTATAGTAGGGATTCCATAAAGGTACAGCATATTCAAGCTGGGTACAAACAAGAGTTTTATAGAGGTTTAAGTATGTGGTTGTTCGTTTGAAGTCAGAAGAAGATCTCATAACAAATCCGTACATTTTAAAAGCTTGTTTGACTATATTATTAATATGGATGCTTAGTTGTAGCTTAGAGTCTAACTGAATCTGTCCTTATGTCTGTCACTTTGGCCAAGGACTTTTTACAGAGGATGTAATTAAAATGGACAATATTTGTCTTTTTTGTAAAGTTAATGATACTTTTTATATATAACTAGTATGACTTTTCAGTAAAAAATTTCTTCAGTTCTCTACACTATCCACACGAAACATAGCAGCAATAAGCTGCTATTACGTTGTTATTATGTGAGAGCGTGGTCCTACCCCGGGCGAACCGGCGTATTTGCGCAACTACAATAATATAGCTGCAGCGTGAATAACATTTTGAAAAGAAATAGCCGTGTTTATCAGATTACTTTTCTCTATTGTCTATTGTCTTTTTTGCGCTTAGAATCCCAGCCAGTTCAAGTATTTGTGCTGTCATCTTCACCAGAGCCTAATATGCAAGTTTGCGGTGAAAAGCATGTGCAGGTGAGTTTGGAGTTTATACGTAGTGGAATGGTCAGCTCAACTGCGTATGACCACGATCTCTCAGAATAACAGCGTAAAATAGCAACTTAACATAAACAAAATAACCATAGTGTTTCGTATGGTAAGTGTAAAGGCATTTTACATTATTCCTCAGGAGAGACGAGGCATCTTAATTTTTTTATTTTTCATTTTCATTCACTTACAATCAGGTGAACGGTGTTCTCATTTGTTACTCAATGAAAAAAATAAAGAATACGTTCAAATACAAGTTTTTACATATATTAAAGAAAATTATTAAATTTCATATGGTATTATCGCACTACGGAGGGCATTTATTAAACAACAGCAGTGCACGGGCCATGCGGCGTCGCATTAACTATTCTACACGGATTTGTTCGTCGTTCTGTTAATTTCATGTCACTAACGTTCATATCACAGCTGTAAATATTAAAATTACCTTACAAATTTAATTTTTGAAATTAAGGAAAATGGAGTACGTAGGAAGAACATACTCCTGATATATAATTAAAACAATTTTTTGAAACAAGATTTTTATCCTGTATATTAACTTATTTTACATTCCCTACGTTTCGACCACAAAAACCAACCAACACACCACCCGTGGTAACGGGAGGAACTGACGTTCCAATATCACAGTCAGCCAAGGCTGCACGAGCTCTATATTTCATATAAAGTATTCTCTATATTATATTTCCGCCCACGGGGAAGTGACAAAAGGAAACGAAACAGGAGATGGACAGCATCTTTCCAATTACACTTTTTAAAAAATAATTATGTCAAGCGTAGCAACTATAGTAAATATGAGGCATTCAAAGAAGCAATATCTTAGGCGGTCTTTGTTCAGCAGTAAATTTTAAACATTGCCCTCAAATGTCTTTCAAATAGTCTCATTCGTAACATACAGTTCTAAAAAAAAATATTTATAAATTAAAAAAAATGTCTGGCAACCTACTTTCATGGGTAATACCATACTCGATTACTATAAGGTATACTTGACTCATTTCTTATTAATCCTGAGAGGTGATTATAATATTCTAACGTTCCCTCCCCTATATATTGTATATTTGTCGTCTATTAAAAATATCAACATTTGAAATATAAAGATATATGTGACCAGGTAAACAAAATATTGATCTTTCCAAGGATCTTTCTTAAGGTTTAGTTATAGGCCGTTTGTCATATTTATGGGCTGGTCGTCTTAGTTAGGATCCTTATTTGTGTAGTGTTTATTTAGTAACTTAGTTAATTTAGGTGTCTCGTGGAAGAATGAATATTCACTAGAGCAATTAAAAGCCTTTGGAAGTTCCTTATAATTGCTTGAAACTTAATAATCCCGTTCACTAAGAATGGGTTCAAAAATGTTAAGAACTTTAATTCATCCCTATTCCCCTTGTATCAGATTCACGTCAGTCAATTCCCTATTATTTGATGTCGCGGCAGCGCCTTGGATAAGATGCGGCACGTGTCAAGGAGGCGCGACACATTCCCTATTTCGGTTTCTTTTTGTGGTCTCTTACGACATCTACATGACGATATCCGGTTGCTTATTCTTTTAAGCCACCACTACAAATACTATCAATAACTTCTTCCCTGTCTTGTCTAGAAAGCCTAACCCCACAGAGAACATTTATACGCTATTAAAAATAACGGCCTACATCAACTGCTGAACTGTATTCCATTTTTTAAGAAAGTTCGTAAAACAGCGAAGAGTTCACAGGACTGGTCCAATGCGAGTTAGCAGACTTTACATATCCTCAAAAATATTTTAGTTCCTTATACATGCAGGTTTGCTTGTAACGTTTTATTCATCAAACATATGGTGAATTTGCAATTATAAGAAACGTTTACGTAGTAGAGCTATTCTGCAGCTATAATAGGATTGTAGCACCAATCCACCACCAATGGAGGGAAAGTCTACATTCTCAAAGAATATCAGTGTCAAATACCAGCTCAATGCTGCTGTGTTCCGTATGGTGAATATAGGTAAATGTAGGAACCCTTTTTACTGGAAACGAAGCATTCTACCTTAATCATCGGGATTGACATATCATATTGTTGCAAGCCATAATTATTGTCACTAGCGATCTTGTATCGAGTAATAGAATTAGAAGAGCTTTCTAGAAAATTCAATACTAGACCGCCAATTAGTGACCGCTAATACGGTTTTCGCCGTGGTCGGTCAGCTGGCGATCTTCTGGTCTACCTCACTCACAGATGGGCGGAGGCAGTAGAGTTCAAGGGGGAGGCATTGGCCGTTGGTTTGGACATTGCGAAGGCCTTCGATCGGGTTTGGCACAAAGCGCTTCTTTCGAAGCTCCCTTCCTATGGGCTTCCCGAGAAATTGTGCGATTGGATCACCAGCTTTCTTGCAGATCGGAGCATCAAGATCGTTGTAGACGTTGCAAGCTCCGATTGCAAGCCTATTAATGCTGGTATTCCACAGGGCTGCGTGCTATCGCCAAGGCTGTTTCTTCTGCATATCAATGATATGTTGCAAACCCGTAACATTCATTGCTATGCAGATGACAGCACTGGTGATGCTCTTTACACCTGTCAAGCCAATATTTCTCGGGAAAACGTCTCCGAGTGCCGGAACAAACTTGTGTCTGAAGTCGAGTCTTTGCTGAACGGAGTCTCGGATTGGGGCGACTAAATCTAGTCCAGTTTAACCACCAGAAGGCACAAGTTTGCGCGTTAACCGCTAAAAAGAACCCCTTTGTCGTATCCCCTCAGTTTCAAGGCACTCCCCTTGTTGCCTCAGCCAGTATCGGAATCCTCGGCGTCGACATATCGAGTGACGTGCAGTTTAGTGGTCACTTGGAAGGGAAGGCCAAATTGGCCTCTCAAAAGCTTGGCGTGCTCAGCAGAGCGGGACAGTATTTCATGCCGGCACACCACCTGCAACTTTACAAGGCGCAGGTTCGGCCGCACATGGAATACTGTTCCCATCTCTGGGCTTGGGCTCCCCAGTACCAGCTCCTTCCACTTGACCGCATCCAGCGCAGAGCGGCTCGAATCGTCGACGACCGAGTGCTTTCCGATCGGCTCGATTCACTGACGCTGCGAAGAGATGTTGCATCTCTTTGCGTATTTTATCGCATCTATCACGGGGAGTGCTCTGAGAAATTGTTCGGATTAATCCCAGCCGCCAAATTTCGTAAACGCACTACACGGCAAACGTCCCGATACCATCCACACCATCTGGATGCTTGGGGGTCCACCACTGTACGTTTCACAAAGAGTTTTCTTCCACGTACAACCTCTCTGTGGAATAGTTTACCACCGGCGATTTTTCCGGACGATACGACCTGGGGACCTTCAAGAAAAGAGCTTACTCCTTTCTAAAAGGCCGGCAACGCACCCGCAATTCTCCTGGTGTTGCGCTTGATCATGGACGGCGGTAGTCACTTAACATCAGTTGAGCCGCATGCTCGTTTGCCCCCTCTTCGATAAAAAAAAAAGAATAAAAACTAGAACCTTTCCACTAGCGCTATCTAGTATCCAGTGGCAGAACTAGGGGAAAATTTTCTGAACCTAGTCGGTTGGGACCGGTATGTACTCGAACCTTGTAGATGTTTTAGTTAAAAAGGCCTATATATGTCCAGTTTGGACTGCAACCCGGGGTCAGTATTGAATTGGCGATTCAAGCGAATACTTCGAACCGATATAATTGCAAACTAAGTGTTTAGTGTGATTAATTATTAGAATGTATAAGTTGTAATTGGTGTTCGGTAATTCAAGTGTCAATTTGGTAATTCAATCGGCAGTTTTATTGTCACGAACGCTAAGCTCGTAACAATATTATGTACTTTGATTCCTACATACGATCGGTTACTATTTGGGCGGCGTTGAAATCAGGTGTTTTTTATTTATTTAGACAAAGATGTACTTTGATAAACCTTAGGTGCTTTATTGTGATAAAGTTCCTTTGATATCTTTATCAGCCCTTACAAAAAGTTTAACGTTACCTATTTAAAGTCTATTTCGTCAATCTCTTAGGCAATGTGTTTTTATCTATTGTATGGAAAAACCCACATCTTCCCAGTAAACAGAAAGGGATCTGAGTTCTCTATTAATAATAATCTGCCTATTTCAATATTAAACGCGATCAGCAAACTACGTTTTTAGATTTGAATGTTTTTGTTACCACATCAGTCAATCATGTCTAATCAATAATTGTCAGCATATCGACAGGATGCCCTTCCCTCCGGACCTTTGTAGAAGACAGACGTGTTTATAAAACCAATCCTTTCAAAACACTTTAAATTAAAATAACCAGTTAATAAAACTAAGTAAATAGGAGTGCATAGAAATAAGAAGAACTATTGCAATACGAAACAATTAAGTCAAAATACCCTCATCAATACGTGAGTCGCTTAAATTTATATATTGAGAGATCTACATACAGTGAACATTAATGTTATTTACGCATAACGACCATTGCGTCCAACATACGTGACCCTTGCTTGCATCGAGAGCCTGGTTATACTGAACGGAAAGCGTCACAGTTCTCAGACACCGATCGGCGTCCAAATTAATAGACCTCCGTAATAATTACTCGTGCGTCGGGCTTGCAATAGTTTTAACATTTATGTTAACCTGGTACCTAAACAATAGAATTTTATAAATCGCAAACATGCAAAGTGCAAGTGACTATAATGATTTTGAACCATATTTCCCTATTACGCAAGACTCCGACTCTTCATCAACTGTATCGGTGCGTAGTAAAAGAAAGCGGTGTAATAATGATTTCTCAGACGAATTAAACTTATTAAAAAAAGAAATCAAGGATATGTTTACGAGTTTCCAAAGAGATCAAGAGGATAAAATTACGACATTTTTAAATATCATAAAGGAACAAAATACTGCAGTGCAAAAGTCCATAGATTTCTTATCAGAAAAATACGATGATTTGGTTAAAAAACTTGATATATTGGAGTCGGAGAAAAAAACTAACATGCATTATATTCAATTACTAGAAAAAAAGTCGAAAAACTTGAGCGAAAGCACTGTTCTACGAGTTTAGAAATAAGAAATATTCCCAAAAAATCGTCTGAGACAAAGGAAACCCTCTCTGATATAGTTATTAGTTTAGGACAACAACTTAAACTAGACATTAACCGATCTGATATTAAAGATGTGTATCTCATTAACACAAAATCAGCGAATAAACCAATAATAGTAGATTTCATCAGTGTATTAATACGAGATTGCTTTATTGATGCTTTTAAGAAATATAACAACGGACACAAAAACGATAAATTTAACACTAAAAATATACAAATTGACGGTCCATTTCAGCTTATTTATATATCAGAGTCTCTTACAAGCAAAACGAGAAATTTATTTTTAATTTCAAGACAATTTGCAAAAGCAAACAATTATGTTTTTTGTTGGACTGCACATGGTAAAGTCTACCTCCGAAAAAAAGAAGGAACACCCTTGGTTCGCATTGAAAGTGAAGCTGATTTGGAAAAAATTAGAGAAAAGTGACTAGTATTTCATTCATCATATTGTATCACGAATTTTTTTTATTTTGTGTTTGTAAATGATATTCATTTTTCTTATCTCTTTAGTTTTAATGTAGTCATTAAGTTTTTTCTTATTGTATTCCCATTTAAATGTTGCGCACTTAGTTATAAACACGAATACACACTACAATACACAAAACACATATTTTTGTTATACTCTTGCATACACTTTATACAAATGAAATCACATACGCGTTCAAAAAACGCACGTCTTAAAAACATAAACAACATGTTATATCACTTTCACACAATTTACAATTCTAAATATTATCATAATCTTAATACATACATTAATACGTGGTTTATAAAACTTACTACTATCAAAAATATAATCAAACTTAATATACTGAGTTATAAAAATGCACTGGTTTTACACATATCGATCTTAATATAGATAATATTAACAATATTATAGCAACGGATATATTTGAGTATCACAATATTAATTGCACATTCATAAATAATCCATCAAAGTGTTCAGAATTTTTTGTTGGTGCAGATGGATTATTGGTGGTACTGTCCGTCAACATTCGTAGTATGAATCGAAATTTTGATTTACTTCTAACGTTTGTTGCAAGTCTTGGTATTCAGGTTGACGTCTTTGTTTTTACCGAATGTTGGACTAATAATAATTTCACACCACCTAATATCACCGATTACAAGATGTATCAAACTGTTAATTATTTAAACAAAAATAATGGCGTCGTGGCTTACATTCATACTTCTTTAAATTCATCAGTAACTGAACCACCCTTTCGAGAAGGAAATTGCTTGATTATAAATATAGATTCGGAATATTCAATTATTTGTTCTTATAGACCACCAAGTTATCATTATCCAAATTATTATCTACATTCTTTAGAAAACGTTCGTAAGAATAATAATACTCCTCATATTATTTTGACAGGTGACATAAATTTAGATATACTATCCAACAGTTCTTTACCTTAACCTGATTGCAATGTATGGTCTCAAGCAGGGTGTAGATCTTCCCACTAGACTATATACTTGTATCGATCACTTTATGATTAAAAGTGTTAATACTTGGGGTACTTTTGTATTTGACCCGTTAACAGACCATGCTCCAAATTTGCTATACTTAAAGTCTCAGAAAACCGCTCGAAATAATACTCTTTTAAAATTAAAATATATCTACTATGATGCTATAAATAATTCTTTGTCAACTGAAAAGTGGCAAAACTTTTTTAATATAACCGATGCACTTATTGCTGCAGAAGTTGTATTGACAAAATTACAAACCGTAGTTAATAATAACACAATCATCAAAGAGCTACCTAAAAAATTTAGACCACTTAAACCATGGATTACACATGGTATTATTATTTCCATACGTAAAAGAAATAAGATGCACCTAAAAGTTAAATTACATTCTGATAGTGAAGAACTTCTCGCTAACTATATAAAATGCCGTAATATGTGTAATAAGTTAATAAAATTTACTAAGAGGCAGTATTATAAAGAAAAACTACATGTGAATGCTAAAAATAATAAAGAAACATGGAAAATAATAAAGGACGTGTGTAACATACATAAGAAAAAGGAATCTCCGCAGGAACTACTTTATGTTGATATTTCTCCCACTAAATCTCTTGACAAAGTTAATAGTTATTTTGCATCAGTGGGACATAACTTGGCTGACATTACACTTCAAAACTAAACACCAGTGAAAATGAATTGGCAAAAAAGGCTAGAATCCCGAATACACCTCTTATGTCTATGTCCCTCGAACCCACAGATATCGAAGAAATAAAATGGATTATACTAGGTTTAAAAACAAATAGTGCCCCTGAATTTGATTCTGTTAGTTCATATTTCCTAAAGAAGTATATTAATGTGCTCTCTGAGCCAATATCGTATGTTTGTAACTTAAGTTTAGAGCAAGGTGTTTTTCCTGCCATTTTCAAGGAAGCTACGGTTTGTCCTATATACAAATCTGGTGATAGGTAGCTCCCTTCAAATTATAGGCCAATTTCACTTCTTAGTACTCTGTCAAAGATATTGGAAAAGGTTGTGAATAAACGATTAGTACGGTACCTTGAAAGAAATAATTTTATTGATAATAATCAATTTGGCTTTCGTTCGGGCAGGTCAACAGAAGATGCCGTATTAATACAGTGTCGATTCCTATATTGCTTAGCCGTTTGGAAAACATGGGTATAAGAGGTGTAGTCTACAACTGGTTTAGGGACTATCTATCTGATAGGCGACAACGAGTCAGGATTGACAAGTATGCAAGCAACACTTCCACCTGCTCTTACGGTGTACCACAGAGGAGTACCTTAGGACCTTCGCTCTTTATTATTTATGTAAATGAATTGTGTAAAATCAATATCAAAAATGCCGATTTAACTATGTTTGCTGACGATACTGCATTGATTTTTCATGGTGACACTTGGGACAAAGTTGCAAAATGCACAGAAAATGGTCTGAGGTTAGTTACTAGTTGGCTTGAAGACAATTTACTATCACTTAATGTTTCTAAGACCAAATACCTATGTTTCGTTAAGACCAATGCTACTCTTCTAACTAACAACTTTAAAATTACTCTACACACGTATCCGTGCAATCGTACTATAAATTCTACACCATGTTATTGTAGTAATTTACCAAAAACTGATTCTATGAGATATCTAGGAATGATAATTGATAATAAATTAACTTGGGATGTCCATACTGATGCAGTAGCTAATAAGCTAAGAAAACTCATTTATATATTAAAAAATTTACGAACAGTAACCGATAGCAAATTACTTATCAAAACATACAAAGCATTGGGAGAGTGTCTCTGCACCTACTGCATTTGTGCCTGGGGCGGTGACGCTAAAAGCTATTTAATAAAGGTTGAACGCGCACAAAGAGCTATTTTAAAAGTCATTTTTCGTTTACCATTTCGCCAATCAACAGTGTCTTTGTATGACAAAGCGAAAGTGTTATCCGTCTGCAAAACTTTTATATATCAATGTTTAAGGAGGTATCATCGCGTCACTGTCCCTAAACTAATACGAAGCAATAAGAGAAAAGAACGATGTCCTGTTCCAAAACTCAGAAGTGCTGTGTTTAGAAGACATTTTGACTTTTTAGCCCCTAGGCTATATAATAAACTTAACAGATATCATAACATAAGATCACTAAATAACTTTGAAGTGAAAAGCAAAATTACAGACTGGCTGAAAATTTTTGATTATGAAGGTACGGAGAGCCTTCTTTCTTTGGACATGTAAACAACACACGATAATACAGACACACACACACACACACACACACACACACACACACACACGCACGCACACACACACACACACACACACACACAAACACACACAAACACACACAAACACACACGCACACGCGCACACACACACACACACACACACACACACACACACACACACACACACACACACACATTTGCGATAGTGCCAACATAATTTTTTTTTATCGCCCTTTTTACTGTCATAAATTTTACATTTTAAATAATACTTGTTAATATTATATAATAAATAAACATTATAAATATAATACATAGATAAACAGATTATAGAAACAGAACTAAGAATAGGGAAGGAAACTAGCCCCTGAAACACAGGTATTATATCCTAGTTTAGGGGCTAATGACCACTGTAAATTTGGTGCATGTAATATGTTTATCAATAAAGATTATTATTATTATTTAGTAAGAGGGCACTTTGCAACTGTATTTAGATTTGAATGTTTTTGTTACCACATCAGTCAATCATGTCTAATCAATAATTGTATATCAATAATATTCCGATACGACCTGGGGACCTTCAAGAAAAGAGCTTACTCCTTTCTAAAGGGCCGGCAACGCACCCGCAATTCTCCTGGTGTTGCGGTTGATCATGGGCGGCGGTAGTCACTTAACATCAGGTAAGCCGCATGCTCGTTTGCCCCCTCTTCTATAAAAAAAAGTTGTCAGCATATCGACAGGATACGCTCAATAAGCGATTTCATAGAAATTAACTTTCATCTATTTATTTGTCAAATTTATTGTCAAATAAAAAAGGTTCAAAACATGTATGTTCAAAGCTTTTAGAAGAATTTGCTAGGAACCTTATATCACAGCTACAATTGACGAAATATTCTACAAAAAATTTGATGCATCCATCATTTTTATTCAGCAAAAGACATCATAATCCAATTCATCGGAATTCAATCCAGCATCTTAATCCAATTCAAAATACATCATGCATGCATTTTTCGTTTTCTGTTTCGTCAGTTATTCGTACTCCCTAATGAAACGGGGTTTCTATACCCGCACTTTAATGTTTGTAATGGATAACGGTTGGCTAAGGCAAATCAAAGCTTAGATCCGGAATTTCAATTCTGATTGGAATTTAAAAATATTGGAAATATAATAAAAAAATTGGAAAATTTGAAAGTTGAAAAGTGTGGATTAAGAATGGGTGAGTCAAATGCCTTTTTTACGCGGATGATGAAGTTATTCTTGCTTCGTCAGCGGCCGAGTTGCAAATGATGATTACATTAATGAACAGATCATTAAAAGGGGTATGAAAGTGAACGCAAATAAGACGTAAGTTATGGTTTTTGAAAGAGAAGAAAGTAAAACGATATATGAAATAAAAATAGATGGGGAGTTGATCGAGCAAGTAGATGAATCTGTATATTTGGGTTGCGTATTTAGCAGGGATGGGAGATATGATAGGGATATAGAACGATGAGTGAACGCAGGAAACAGAGTAAATGGGGCCATACACTCTATTGTGAAGAGTCAGAATGTGTCAAAAAAGGTACGTATGGCAATTCACAATGCTGTGTTGGTCCCTTCTTTAACGTATGATATAACAAGTTGGGTATGGCTGAAGAAGCACGAGAGTAAAATAAACGCAGTAGAAATTTGGGCGTTAAGGAGTATGTTAGGGCTGAATCTGAATGACACGGCGAGAAATTGTATGATAAGAGAAGAGTGTGGTTTGCAAGATGATGTTGTGACAAGGATTAAGAAAGAAAAGCTTCAATGGTCTGGTCATGTGGAAAGAATGAATGAGGTAAGAGTGACAAAGAAAATTTATGTTGCAGAAGTGAATGGCAGAGTCGGAAAGAGACGTCTTAGGTGAAAATTTATCGACCAAATTAGCGATTTATTGAAAATGCGCTAAATTAGGAGTACCCTTAACCGACGAGCATGTATGCGTAGGTATATGGATGTGAAAGAGGCGAGAGAGATTGTTAGGATCGTGCCAAACGTGGCAGGCGTGGGTGACAGACGTGAGTGTTTATGTATGTATTGGAATTTAAATATAATAATACAAGATGTAATAATTTTAAGCTTACTTGATGTAATAATTTT